>LGRX02026525.1:0-64685 GCA_001247695.2 Cymbomonas tetramitiformis | reverse complement strand
CCCCGGCCCTCCTCTGGGCCGGACCGCCACAAGTGGCGGCCTTAATGGGACAATTTACACTGGGTGGTTCTCATCTTTTTCCTTCTCTTGTTTCTCCTGTCTGAGCCTTCTGTATAGCTGGTAGGTGCTGTGAGCGTAGTTCACCGTCAGGTCGTGTATCCTTTGCAGTGCCTGTATGGCTTCTTTTCTGTCGAGCCCGAGTTGCTCGAGTATGTCTCGGTTGTGCTTGTATACCGTGCCTGTTCTGCCCACTGCAAAGACATGGAGTTTGGCACGGAATCCATGTCTACGTAGCAATTGTAGTAGTGGTCCATATTTCGTGTATTTTTCCAAGAGCTTGGGTCCCCATTTCTCGTCGTCGGTGTGGGCCACCTCAATGAGGTGTAGGTTTTTGACTCTTGCTGGTGCTTCCTGTTGTGTGCATTCCCATCCACTTCTAGGTCTTCCAGGCCCTCTATCATGACTATGTCTACAAAGCTCAGTATTGTGTCGGGTCCATCCTTTCTGCCTGGGTTGTTCTTTCCGTCGTGTCTGCATTGCCCTCTGGTAAGTATGTAGTTTGGAAGTACTCTTGGCTTAATACCTGGGTCCCTCTTTTTTCCGGTGTAGGCAAGGACCTTGCATCCTCCTTTCCTATGGTGGTCAAGTATGTGTTTAAGTTCGTCTGCGTGGGCGTCCGCCCTGTCCGAGAACATTCCCCGCATTTGTGGGTTGTCGCATCCACCTAGGGCGTGCCCCACTCTCATGAGGAAGCCCTTTGCGTAATCCACCCCTTTGTGCCGACATCCTTCCAGGGTGCACTTTCCGTTTCCTCCGGCTGAGTTTTTCGCCGTCTCGTAGTCTTGTGCTGGCAGTATTCTCAGTCTGCATTTGAGTATTGTTTTCCGCGCCGCAAAGGTGGCTCGTTTCCAGAAGCCGTTCGCTATTTTGTGTAGTGGCTTGTCTCCCTTGAGGTGCCCCATTGTTTCGTTCAGCCAGTTGTCGGTGGCCTTGTTCTCTTGAACCGGGGGGGCGTTCCTATTTTTCGTTCTGTTGTGTGTCATGTCGTGCTTTCGTTGCTTCCATCTTGTTCTGGGCATCGGGTCCTGCATCATCGCATGGACTCTGGACTCCTCCGTGACCCGGTCATGGTGAGCTTGTCTTTCATTTGCCGGTCCCCCTTTAGGTGCTTCCCGCTGTTCAATGAGTTCATTGAGCATCCTAAAGGTTTCCTCATCATTGTGCTGCTTTTGGGTCACCTCGAGTCTCTCCACGAGTTCGTTGAGTTCCTCAAATATTTCTTCCCCCTCACGGGGTTGGGGTGGTGTCTCTGCAGGTGTGGGGTCGCTTCCCCGGGTGGGGCCTGTTCTGCCTTCTGTCTCCCTTTGATCTTGTTGCTCGTGCATGTCTCTTATAAGGAGCATCTCTTCATCCTCCCTTTGTTCCATCATGGCTTTTATTTGCCTGTCTTCTTCATCTCTGGTCTGGTCGGCTTGTTGCTGCTGGTTGGGCTTCGGGTCCCGCATCATTGTTTGCTCCTCTTCATTTTGCTGCTTGGTCATGGTGTGCTTCCCACCTGAAAATGTGCTTCGTTTTCAGTTGGTGGGTCCAGGTTGTGGGTTCTCCTTGAAGCTCGGCAGTTTTTGCCGTGAGCCTGCTGTTTCCTCGGGCTTGCTGTTCACGTAGTAATGTGGTCACATATTTTTGGACGGCGAGCTTTCCTTGTAGTTCTCTGCTGCCCGAGTCTTCATCTGGTACCATGGGTTTGACTTGTATTGTTTCGTCATTATCCCATGCCTCCGTGAGGGTCCCTGTAGTGCATGCTTGCTTGGCTGCTTCGTCAGCTTTTTCGTTTCCCGCAATTCCTGTATGTGCCTTGACTTTCAGTAAGGAGACCGTGTGCCCCGCTGCTACCAATGCTTCAATGTTGACCAATATGGCATATAGGAGGTCTCTTTGCCGGTGGTGTTCCATGCTGTGGGGTTTTGTTCTCATGTTCTCCAGTTGTCTAATGGAGTTGGCACTGTCCGTGCAAATGGTGAGTCCTTCGCCGCTTGGTGGCGGCGGGAGTGTAACTGCTTTTTGTATGGCAAGAAGCTCGGCTCTGTTCACCTCTTGGTCCTCACCTTCCCATCTAATCATGTGGGCCTCCCCTTCTCCGGACCTGGGGTCCCATACCGCAGCTCCTGAGGCCCATTCTTTGCCTCCTTCCTCTGTTTCAATTTCTCTCTTGCTGCCGTCTGTGTATAGGTACGAGGTCGCTTCGTGTGCCCTTTGAGGGGGGGGGTATGTCAGTTGGGCTGGTGTGTCACTCGGGGGTAGGTTCCTGGGGTCCTCTGTCCGGTCTCTCGTTAGTTCCCATTTTCTCCCCTGGACCCCCGGCTCGTGCTCGGGCCAGAAGTCGGCGGGGTATCTGACAATTTTTGACCTCGCCACTTTGTCCCATAGCATTTGGGCGTCAGTCTGTCTTCTGAGTCTGGTGTGCGAGGTGTTCGCTTCTATCACCTGTTGCACTGTGGGGGGGTGTATGTCCCATTTTCCTCCCCTGCCACCGGGGAGGAGTTCCCATTTGGCTGGTCCGTCTTCCACATGGAGGTGGCTGTCCTCCCACCAGGTTTCAATTTCTGTCTGTACGTTGAAGCACTGGGGGTAGAGGTCGTTCCTTATGTGCGGCCTTGTGTTGCACATTCTTCCCATTGCATCCGTCATGTCCTTTGTTTTAATCTCCGGGAATTCATATCTCTGCCATGGTCTTGTGTCAATAATGCAGTCGGTACCGAGGGTGTATCCTTCTTGGTTTGGTTCGTGCTTGTCGTGCTGGTTCGCCTCCCTTGCCGGCTGTTTGGCGGTTGTGGTCGTGCGGACCTTGCTCTGCGGGCAAGTTGTGAGTGCCTTTCTTATGCAATCCGCAGCAATGTCTGGGTCCCCGCAGTGGGCCTGCCACCCCGCTTTGTTGGCAACAATCAGTACCCTGAGGTTCCAGTTGCACTGCTTCGCTTGCTGGTGTGTGGCACCCATCCAGTGGTCAGGGGGCAGGAATGTGAATGCCTTGCGGTATTTCAAGCAGTTCGTGCACTAGGTGCCCTGCATGTGCGTTGTATAGTTTCCTATAGGGGGTTTTTTCATACGTCGGGTATATTCCGACCCCGAATACTGGGTCCTGTGTGGTGGTGGCTGCAATGGCGAAGTCCAGTGCCTTCTTGAGGTCCTGTGGCGTGTATTCTGGGTTGAACTGGTAGGCCCCCAGTTTCATCCAGTTTGCAGTCCAGGCTGAGCCTCTGGCCCCGAACACCTTGTCTCTGTCATATTTGGCGTAGTAGTTCGTGGTGTTGTGGTGGACATTGAGGGGTGAGGCGAATAGTTCAGTGTTGAGTCCGAATGCCTGTTGTAGTGCTCTTTGCATCTGGGCGGGGAATGTCCAGTGGTTTTGTAGGTTCTTTTTCCTTTCCTCCTTTTCTTCTTTGCTTGAGTATCTAATAAGTAGGTGCCCTACTTCTTCCTCAAATGTGGAGACTTGTATTTCATGGTCCTCCCACATCTCAGTGCGTAGCGTGCGTTGGTGCGGGGTTTGGTGGTGTGTGGTACCCACTGCTTGGGTGTACCTTTCATGTAGCCTGAGAAGCTTCTCTTTTGTAAGGGTGCCTATGTACTTCCCGTTCCTATGGTAGCTGTGGGCGAGGTCCCCTTCCATCCGCAGTTGGCAGTGGTGTTCTCTGTTGTCCGCAATGTCCTGCTCCGGGTTGGTTTCCGTCGGGTCCAGGGTGAGGTTTCCCGCATGTAGTGTGGGCCAGGCCTGTCCCAGGTGAGGCCTTCCGGCCAGTATCTCCCTGAGACCTCTGGGGTGGGTCACTTGGGAGCCCCTGGCTCGTAGCCTTCTTGTCAGGGTTGGGAAGGTGGTCGCACTTTGGCCCCTTCGCTTTGCTAGTTTCAAGAAGTCAGTTATGGTTTCTCTTGTACTCCACGAGTAGGAGTCTTCCCCTGTTGGGTGCCTCCACTGGGTTCTGTACTGTGTCACTTGGGAGTGCGGGTCCGTTGGGTCAATGAGTAGGGTCCTCATTGCCACAATTTCTTTCGGCTTGTCTATCGTTTGGCCCTTCTCAAAGCTATCTGCCTCCATTTTTTCCGCCATGGGGTCTACCTCATCTATCCACTTAGTTTGTAGGTCTGCGTGGAGGTCTTGTGGGACTTCCTGCTCTTCCCCCCACGTTTGACCGGTGGTTTCTGTCTCGTTAATTCTTGTAAGCGGGTGCAGGGAGAGTTGCCTATGAATTTCTTCTCTGGGGACTAGTTTCGCCTCCCATTCCGTCATTTTAGCCCGTAGTTGTTCCGGGTTGAGGCGCGGGAGGTTGGTTCGCATTGTGTGGGGGTCCAACGGCCCCTCACTGGGCATGCTCCTGTATTGTTGCTTCAGTCGTCGGTTTGTGAGGCTGTCATAGAAGTCCCCTGGCTTCGCTATGTTCCTCGGCTGGGCTTCGCAAAGGTATGGGTATAGGTGTGCCAGGCCTTTTGCTATGGCACTGCGGTCTGCGCTGAGGGTTGCATCTTTGCATTGTTCCCTGACATTCACCTGACTAATCGCGTGTTGGCCATCTCTGGTGGTAAGGAAGGCTAGGTCCGGGAAATGCGTGAATAGTTTGAGGCACGTCGTGAAATTTATCGCAGTCGGCGTGTCCTTGGGTATTGTGAGCTTGGCGGTTTGGTCTGTGCACATCGCTTGCCAGTCCGGAGGCGCCGGCAGGTCCCCATCCACCATTTTGCCAGCTTTTGTTTTTCTCGTGGTTCCTTCCATCTCTTTGTCAGACTTCCTTCTGGTCGCCCCTTTTAGCTGCTCCATTATCTTCGGTACTGGGGTCTGGAGTTGTTTGAGCATCCCTTCTGTTCCTTGGGGCGTAATGTTGTATCTAAGAAGGGCATTGAGTTTTCTTAGTGTGTTGTGTTTTGTCTGGTGCCCCCCCCAGAGTTTGTCAAGGTCTGTGCAATTCTTGCGTGTGGTGCAGTGGTATTCTATCAGTCCTCTGGTGGACCTGCTGACGTGGGACATTCTGAGTCTTGACTTCAGGTTTATTTGCCTCCACACTGGGCCCCGTACAGCTCCTCTGTCCTCCTCACTGTGCATGGCTTCCAGCAGTCCGCTCCAAATTGCCTGGGCGTAGACTGCCTGGAGTGGCACCATGCCCAATCCGAACCTTTCCTTTTCCTGTGTGGTGAAAATGTTCGGTGTTCCGTTACGGGGCAGGCCTTGTATGTTCTTTGTGGCCCCACCTATTACTTTGTTGAAGTCGTCTATTTCACCCGCGGTGTAGAGGCCTAAGTGCAGTCCATACCTGAACTTTCCCAGTATTGCAGAGTGGAGGGAGTACTCTTTTTGGTCTGGGGTCAGCGGCGAGCGCAGTAGTGCTTGTATCCTGTGGTTCATTTCCTCCCTGGCAGCTTCCTTCTCCTTGTCCCATCTGCCTGTGAATGCCAGTAGTACTCCTAGGTACTTGTATGTGTCTTCCGGTTTGAGTATTTTGAAGTGGCTCAGCTTACCATCCACCCCAACCGTTTTGAGGTCCTTATGGAGTTGTTCAGGTATGGAGACCCCATTTTTTATGCCGGTTATGGCTGACTTGGTAAGGTTAACTTTGAGTTCACTCCATCGTGAGAATGTCTCTAGCTTGTGTAGCTGGGCTCGCATGTGGAAAATCGTGGGGCATAGTATGAGCAGGTCGTCGACGAACGCCCCTGCTGTCGTCCTGAGGGGGCCCAGTCTTTCCTGCTCGGCTGCGTGTTTGTGTTGGTACCCATGCTCCCCCACCTCCAGCCATCTTAACAGCGGTTCCTGGTATATTATGAAGAGGAGGGGGCTCATGCTGTCTCCTTGGAGGAGACCTCTTTGCACCTGGACCATTTCGTGAGAGGTTTCCCCCCCTACCCTGGTGTACATTGACATGGTGTCATGACTTTGTGTACCTAGGACATCTCGCACTACTTGTGTAAGCTCATCAGGTATTCCAAGGTACTGCATTGTATGTAGCAGCTTGTTATGGTCCACTGAGCCATATGCATTTTCGAAGTCTACATACAGGCCATGCAGTTCCCGTCCGGAGACATTTGCATCCTCTATTGCGTTGGTCACTCTCGTGAGTTGTCTGAGTGTGTTTCTTTTCTCTCTGGAGCCTTCCTGTGCCTGGGCTAGTATCCCCTGTGTTTCGCAGAACGTGGAGAGCATGTTTGCTATTTGCGAGGTGTATAGTTTGAATACTCCCTCCAGTAGGGCTATGGGCCTGTAGTTTTGCTGTAGGGTGACATCTCCTTTCTTGTGGTGAAAGCAGAATGTCCCTCTCTTCCAGGTGAGGGGGACGTGTTTGCTGTTCCACATCTCCAGCATGAGCGCATGCAAGGCATCGTGGAAGTCCTCTCTGGCATGTACTTGAGAATTTCGTTAGGGGTTCTGGTGGGGCCTGGTGCCTTGTTGTTGTTTAGGGTGTGTACTGCCTTGCTGTAGCCCTGTCTACTTATCGTGAGGTCCATTCCCTTGGGGTCCGGTCTTGGTGCCTTTATGAGTCGCTCCTTGTGAGCTGGGTCTTCCCATGGTGGGGGTGCTAGGTCGGGTAGACTACGGTGTTCCATCCTATATGGTGCCGAGTGGCCATGTGGTCCACTAGTGCGTTCGCAATGTTCTTGTGGCCTAAGCAGGAAAAAGATAAAACTATGCTTTGACCTGTACCGGGAATGGAAGGCCTCCTCCATTATTTTGGAGGCAGGATCGGGATGACTGGATGATCTTTATTTGCAGAAGTCTTTGGCAAGATGGACACTCGGTTTGGCCCCTTTTCAGTGGATGCTTGTCGTGATGCCTTTGGGGCAAACAAGCACGCTTGCGTGTGCTGGACGGTCAGACAAGACTGCACCACGCACACCGGATTGGGCTGGACACACAACATGGTGCAACCTATCGTTCTCAAGGATTCTAATGATCCTCAGGCACTTTCTGGAGTGCAAGCGGAGGCAGAATGTAGGCACTACTGTTTGTTTTGTGATTCCACTTTTGCCCACTGCGGACTTTTACAAGTTCAGCATTGCCAGATAGACCTTTCATCTTTCAAAATTATTGGCACTATAATTTCGATTATTTGAAGGTAGCAGAGTACACCCCCATCCCGTCGATGACGCCTGGGATTTTTTTGTGCATCAGAATTTCTGTGCGACAGATCCCGTAGCGACGAGAGAGCGCGACAGTCGTGTCGCCCGCGACGGTTCGGACGGAGACCCGTCACTGTGTGTCAGTTTGCCCGCTTCATATGCCGGAGTCATATGAGTCACTTGCTTGATCTGTTTCGGGATTTCAAACTGACACTTTTCGATCGGCCGCCACGTGGCCCGATCGAGTCTCGGCCAACTGCCGAGAGTTGTACATTAGTGCTTAAAACTGTTCTGTTCAAATTGGAGTGCAACATAAATTTTGTGGTTTCAGACTTTTAGAATCCATAACTCTTGCTGCAGTAGAGCCGAATGACACATGTAGCTCCGTGACACAAACAGGATGTACAAGTAGCCACGAAGCGGCACGCCTGTTCAGCTCTGTTCCTTTTGCTCTTGCAAACAGGAACTTCACGGGTACCTACGCTCCTACGGTACTCTGTGAGGCACACTGCAAAATCTGATTTTGTAAGAATTTCTTCACCTTTTTCACCTGCAAACAGTAGAGTAGGTAGTGACAAGACCACTTGGTTGTACGACAGCGATCAAACGACGACGGGAGATCTAACAACGAAGTCGCGGGGACGGCGTTTACGACTGCAAACGACGGCTTCACATCGGCTACGGCAGTACGATTGACTACACTGTGACTCCTTTGAGGGAGAAGAATGGCTGGAAATGCTAAGGGCAAGACTCCAGAGGATTTCCCTCCCCTCCCGGGGAAGCCAGACATCGGGCAGGCTTCCCCTACCCCCGCAGCACCGTCCACACAGGACGTGCTGATGCAACAAATTCTGGTCATGCAAAAGCAGCAAGGGGAGCTGCTTGAAATGCAGAGGCGGCAGGCAGAGGAGCATCGCCTGCTGCGTGATGAGCTTCATTGACAAGCACTAATCAATGTGGAGTTGGAGGCGAAGGTGGCAGCGAAGCCTGGGACTTTGGACCCGGACACCGTAGCCAAGACCGCCGAGCAACTTCTGGAGAGAAGGAGGAAGCTGGCGTACGTGCCAGCAGCCTCAGTCAACCCGTTCCCGCCGCGGCCGGCTACGCTGAGTTCTGGCTCCGGCGCTGTCTTATTTGCACGACGTGGTGTACGAATGCAACGAGACGTTGGACGTGAACGAGGGCTGCGATTTGTCGGGCAGCGAGTGGCTCAAACGTTTCCACGCAGTGACCAACTCTGTGCATGGCGTGTACGCGTTGCTGTGCAACAGGTGGACGATGCTGGAACTGCGCGGACAGCTTGAGCAGGAGCCTGGATTTTCACAGCGGGGAGGATCTGACGCTCTACATGCTAAAGTGCAGTTCGTGGAGGACAGAGTCTACCAGGCAGCGGACGGCGTGGTGGCGGACGAGGTGTTGCACCAGTGGCTGAACGACTTCGACAAGAACCGCGGCAAGGCAATGCTGAGCAAAAAATGCAGCGAGTGCGGAAACGCGGGTCGTGAATCCACGGGACCGAGACCAGCGCTGGAAGGAGAACGATCGGCGTAAGAAGTACGAGGAGAAGGACGGTAAGAAGCCTACCGAAAAAGGCGGCAAGGGCCGGGGCGGAAAGCCCGCGGCCGATGTGTGATGTGCGTGCCGCCACCCCGTCCAGCGCAACAGCCCTCTCCGGGCGCTGGGCGGGGAAACTCACCGTGCAACAACAGGTGAGACAGCGGAGGGGAGCATGGCGCGCGGCGGGCGCCAGTTCCGAAGTGATGCAATGGATTACTCACGGGGTGAAGTTGAGGTGGAAGCGCGGGCCTCCGCCTCCGTTCGACCACCGTGTGTCACTGAGGGATGCTACGCGGCAGCAGCAGTTGTGGTTGGACGCGGAGAAGGAAAGGCTGCTACTGAACGGTGCCTGGACGAGAGCGACGAGAAGATCTCATGTTTCTTGCGCTTTTTTAGTGCCGAAACCGGGTACGAACAAGTGGAGACTGGTGGTGGACTTCCGATGGCTGAACCAGTGGTCTGTGAAGAATCGCGTGAAGATGGAGACGCTGAAGAAACTAAGGAGACTGGCGAAACCGGGCGACTGGTGCTTCAGCTTCGACCTTCAGGACGGTCTTCATGCGCTGGGGATCCACCCGGACTTTCAACGCTTCATGCAGTTCGACCTGCAAGGGGACCTGCTTCAATGTTCAGCGGTGCCGTTCGGGTGGAACGACGCTCGGAGGGTGTTCTGCAAGTTCGTACGCGTGATGGTGGAAGCTCTACGTTCTCCACAGGCAGCGGAAGATCGCAGAGAAATCAGGAGGCTGCGGGACGGTTCCGCAGTACGACAACGATGGTCAGTCCGTCGCAGAGCAGGTGGTGCTGGCGAGAACGCGAACCGTCACAGCGGAATGCTACCGTACATGGACGATTTTCTGGTGTTGGTCGACTCTCAGAGAGAAGGCTTTTGGCGTCGAGAAAAAGTTCAACTGGTGCTTCATCGACTAGGCCTACGGCGGAATGAGAAGAAAGGCCAATGGGAGCCTACACAGTTGGTGGAGCACCTCGGTTTGGAGGTGGACCTGAAGCTGGGACAATTCCGTGTAACAGAACGACGGGTACACAAAATCCACACCAAGGCGAAGGAGATCCTGTGCGACGCAGTGAGAAATCGGAGGTGGATTCCTGCCAGGAGACTGGCTTCCTTCACGGGACTCTGCCAATCCGTGTACGTGGCAGTACCAGCGGCGCGGCTCTACCTACGGGAGCTCTACTTCGTGCTGGCAGAGAAACGCAACTGGGGAGCAAAGGTAAAAATCTCGCGTGCAGCTCGGGGGGACTTAGAATGGTGGTCCAGGCTGCCTGTGATGAGCAGGTGGAACGGGCGCAAGATCTGGAGATCCCCGACGAGAGCGAAGGTGAACACAGACTCTTCGATGATGGCCTGGGGAGGAGTGCTGAACCTGAAGTTCCCCACGCGAGGTTTCTGGTCAGACGAGATGCGCAACTGGCACATCACACACCTGGAGTTGGAGGCCGTGTACAAGACCGTGCAGGCGTTCCTGAAGGAGCTGGAGGGCAAGGTCGTACGGCTCTACTACGACAACCAGGCGGTGGTGGCGATGCTCTCGCACTTCACCTCCAGAAACCCGGACCTGATGAGGAGAATGAGGAGGCTCTGGATGCTGCTGGATCTGCACGACATCGAGTTGCAGGCTCGTTACATCCGCAGCGAGGCCAACGTGTGGGCCGACAACCTTTCTCGCTGCGAGGATTAGGACGACTAGAGACTCAATCGAGACTGGTTCGTGTGGGCCAACAAGCAGTGGGGCCCCTACACAGTCGACCGGTTCGCTTCCGAGATCTCCGCGCAGCATCCTCGGTACTACGTTGCGTGGAAGGACCCGAGGTGCGAAGGTGTGGACTCTCTGACGTACGACTGGCGGGGGGAGAACAATTGGGTGAACCCCCCGTGGGCGTTGCTGGACGAGGTGGCGCACAAGCTGCGGGAGGAGGGGGCCGCTGCTACGGTGGTGGCTCCGTACTGGCCGGGACAGTCCTGGTTCAGGGAGTTGGAGGCCCTGGCCATCGAGGTGGTGATCATGCCGCGGCGCAGGGACCTGTTCACTCCGAGCAGGCTGGGAGGGTCCGAGCTGCTCGGGCCCTCAAAGTGGGACGCTGTGATGTTCTTCATCGAGGCGCGCCCGTGAGTTACTACGCGGCTGAAGTACGAAGGAGCTCTGCTTCGTGTACGACAGCGAGCAAGGTGACCGTGGGCTCTAAAATCGAGGTGTTCTGGGAGGACGATGACTGCTTCTACCCGGGTGTGGTGAAGGAGTTCAACGAGGACGGGAAGGCGCACGTGCTGTACGACGACGGCGACGAGGAGACACTGGACTTGTCCGAGGAGAACTTCAAAATCATTAACAACGTGTCGGAGCTGACGGACGAGGCAGCGGACGCGGACGGCGAGAACATCGAGAACAGTGGAGGCGACTATGAAGAGAACAAGCGCGGTGGTGCTGTACAAAACTTCCTCACGCGCTCACTCTGTGAGCGGTGGAGGAGTGAGTTGGGACAATCCCGGCTCACGGAACTGGCAGTGACAATGCGGAGAAAAGCACTGCTGGACACGACGATGAGCAACTACGGACCGAAGGCGCGGCGCTTCATTTTATTTTGTGAGCAGCACCAACGGCCGTGGCTGCCAGCATCGGAGGCGACGGTGTTGCTGTACATCGCCTCTCTGTTGAAGGACGGGGGCATCAAGTCAGCTTCCTTGCAGCCGTACCTGTCAGCCATCAACAACTACCACGAGGACCTACGATTCCCTGGACCAGCGAAGGGTCGTGCTGTGACCCGAGCTGTGAAAGAAATGGCGACCATCCAGGCGGAGCTGGCGGTGCAGGAGGAGAACATCGAGACCCAGCGGACTTGGCTGCCAGCGGCACACGTACGACGTGTGCACGAAGCAACGCTGAAGTTGACTCCGAGATCTCCTGAGGAGCTGCGGCTGCTGCGAGCTTTCGCCTACGTGGTTGTTGCCTTTGTGACCTTTGGCAGACCGGACACGGGGACTTCGTTGTCACGACAGCACGTTCATTGTGGCGACAGTGAGTTCTCGGTGGTGTTGCTGAAAGAGAAAGGACGGCGACATCACCTTGTGAAGAGACGCCTGTGCATCCCCTTGAAGGGGGTGGCTCTGTTGAAGGAGCTGATCGAGCACTGGGAGTTTCACCGTGACACGGCTTGGAGCAGATCTGAGAACACTCAACCTGACGCCTACTGGCTGCTACCCGAGGACCCGAAGAACTTCAAGGCTTCAGTTGCCAATGACTGGATTGGTCTGGCTCTCAGCGAGCTGGATTGCAGACCCCCGGAAGGAGGTCATTTTTCTGCACACAACACTCGGAAGGGTGCCACGACGTGTGCTCGAGCTGTGGGTGTTGCAATGGAGAAAGTGTGCTTCTTCGGAGGCTGGTCACAGTTCTCTTCGGCAGTGCAGCACTACATCGACCCGACAGCTTTGAGGGACGCAGACATGGACTACTACTTCGAGTGGTTAACATGGTCACAGTGACAGAGATCAGATTTCTTTTGTGTGCCTCACAGTTTCATCTTTGGTTTCATGGCAAATGAGGATTCGAGCAAAAGAGAAATGTTCAAATTGGAGTGCAACAGAATTTTTGTGGTTTCAGACTTTCAGAATTCGTGACTCCTGCTGCAGTAGAGCCGAATGACACATGTAGCTCCGTGACACAAACAGGATGTACAAGTAGCCACGAAGCGACACGCATGTTCAGCTCTGTTCCTTTTGCTCTTCCCACCGCTCCCGACCCAGAGGACTCTTTCCTTTTGGTGACGTGCACAGACAGTCTGGACATCTCATCAAAACTAGAATTTAGAAAGCATTCAAAAAGCACAAATGCATTTTAAACACTTTACAAAATCAATTTAATGAAATGGATTGCAGTGCCTGCCTTTGGCAAATGAGGATTCGAGCAAAAGAGAAACACTAGAATTAGTGAACCAGTTTTCTCACTTCGAGCCCACACGTGCCACAAGCACGGTTTAGCTTTTTTTTCTTGAGCAACAATTTATTTTCTGAAATAATTTGCCCGGTTTGAAGTGAAGGATTCTTCTGTTTGAATATTCTCGGCGCCCGCGAATCCCCCTTTTCCGCGTGGGGGCAAGCCCCGGTTGTATGAGCGTTGAGGGATCTTATTTGCGTTTTTCGCAATGCGGTGATCTCTGGAGGGGGAACCGGGTGAACGCGAATGAGGCGGTTGGTGTTTTGCGCTCTTTGCGCCTTGTTGTCTTCTGTTTTCCCGCTAACTTTAGCCGGCCGGCGGCGGATGCGGCTTTTCGCGGGACGATTTTCTTCTGGTTGCTAAAGCTGCTGCAATTGTTCGTTTGTCCGCTGGACGGATTACTGCGTGATTTTAAGTCGCCATTTGCGGTGCCCTCAGGAAAGTTTTTCACCTCTGTTCAGCTCGTCGCGCAGGTTATCTTTTGGTCGTGAAGCGCTCATGCCGTTAGTTGCTGGTGACGACCTGCGTTTTTCTGCTTGCCTTGGTATATATCTTTACATATGTTATATGTATAGATATATCTGAGTTTAGTCGCGTAATGCGTTTTCCTTGGTCATGCTAGTGTGCTTGTGATTTGTTTTGTTCTCGCGCGCTTTGCTTGCTTTTGTTCGCTTGCTGCCGATTTTCGATTGAGGCTTTCTAAAAAAATTTCCGCTGTTGAGTTCTTGCAGAGGGGGCGGGTTTTTGCATTGGGACCCTCGGGCTAATTTGAAGGCGCAGGGCGGTTTTCTCGAAGCCACGTCGTTTCCATTCTTGTTGCAGGAGTTTATGACATCGGCCCAGCGTCCCTGTGATTTCTTTTGGCATGATTGATTGCAGCCGAAAGCTTTTCTCCGGATGTTTTTCTTCTAGCTGCTCGTTCGCGGCCGGCTTATACCCGATTGCGTAGTTTGTGGCGATCCGAAAGTGTTTTCTCGCAGCTGGGTGATTGCTCGCAATCGTTTGACTGCCCAGACGGATTATTCTTTGCTGCTTGTAGGGCTCTCAGTCAAGGCTCTTTGGTTTTCACTTTTCGCTCAAAGGCCTAAGCTGACGATGTTTCCTTTCAGGTTGCTTCTTGGTTGCGATCCTTGTGGTGGCCTCCACGTTTTGAGCTTCCTTCTAGCGACATTGCGCACTCTTGCTCGCGCGCGATTTCACTTGATGCGGGTGGTTAGATGCAGCAGCGGCGGGTCATGCCCCTCTTTCTGACTTTTGCAGTGAGGCGGACGTGTTTGCCGTTTTCCACGGTGACATATGTCACCAAACGCCATTTCTTTGAAAGTTAGTCCTTTCCTCGCCTTGCGCCTTCCGAGGCTCCCCGTGGCCATCCTCCCGGGTTTAGGTTTGCACATCCTCCTTTGCTTTCTTCGCCGAGGCGTTCGGTCACGGGAGAGGGCCCTTGTAGGGCATGTTTTCTTGTGCTTCTCTAGTAGCAGTCACCTCAGGATTCTTGTTTGCAAGGGTTCTAGGTGAAAGCCATCTTGGCCGGTGTGCTGTTCTGAGGACCTCTAGCAGCAGACAACTAGACCATCGTTGTCATGATTTAGGGTTGTTGGCCATGTTATTGGTCACCACCCTAGGCCTGTTCTAGTTGAGTGCCTTGTCCGGTCTCCATGTTGGGGCCATGGTTCGGTCTCCATGTCGTTGGGGCCATGCTCTAGGGTTGGGTTGTTTTGCTGTGTCACGGGAGAGTCCCCAGCAGTAGGGAACTAGACTCACAGCCAGTGCTCTGGTGCCTTGTTAGGCTCTTTCAGTGTGTTGTTGTGCTGTGTCACAGGAAAGTCCCCAGCAGCTGGGAACTAGGCTCACCGCCGGTGTTTTCTTGTGTCTAGTTAAGCCCCTTCATGTGCAGTTGTGCTGTGTTTGGGAAAGGCCCCAGCTGCAGGATCTTGGTGCCTTAGTCGCCAGCACGGGGCAGTGCCCAAGACTTGGTTACCTGCCTCTTTGCGGTTAGGTGCCTGCCTCTTTTTCAGCAGGGTCTGCCTAGTGCCTTAGTTGCCTGCACAAGGCATGTTCTCTTGGGTTGCGGCCACTGTGGCCACTCCTTGTTCCTGACAGTCTCCAGCTGTGACCTTTCTAGTGTGGAAGGGGTCCCTTTGGTGGTCCCTCAGGCCCGGGAGAGGACCCTGATGGGCATCGGTTTTCTTGGTTTGTGGCCACTATGGCCACCACTTGTCCCCGGCAGTTTCGGATTGCTACCTCTCCTAGGGTGGAGGGGGTCCCGTTGGCGGACCCTCAGGCCCTGGGGAGAGCCCTTATAGGGCAGTTGTTTTTCTTGGTTTATAGCCACTGTGGCCACTGCTTGATCGTCCCCGGCAGCTTTTGACTGCTACCTCTCCTAGTGTGGAGGGGGTCCCGTGAATGGACCCTCAGGCCCGGGAAGGGGGCCTTGTGGGGCATTTTTCTTGGTTTGTGGCCCCGGTAGCCACTCCTTGTTCTTGACAGCCTCCGGCTGTGACCTTTCCTAGTATGGAGGGGGTCCCTTTGGTGGTCCCTCAGACCCGGGAGAGGGCCCTTATAGGGCGATTGTTTTTCTTGGTTTGTGGCCACTATGGCCACCACTTGTCCCCTACACCTTCTGACTGCTGCCTCTCCTAGTGTGGAGGGGGTCCCGTTGGTGGACCCTCAGGCCCGGGGGAGAGCCCTTATAGGGCATTTGTTTTTCTTGGTTTGTGGCCATTGCGGCCACTGCTTGTTCCCGGCAGCCTCTGGCTGCTACCTCTGCTAGTGTGGAGGGGGTTCCCGTTGATGGACCCTCAGGCCCGAGAGAGGGGCCCTTGTAGGGCAATTTTTTCTTGGTTCGTGGCCACGGTGGCCACTCCTTGTCCTTCGCAGCTCTAGCTGTGACCTTTCCTAGTGGGGAGGGGGTCCCTTTGGTGGTCCCTCAGACCCAGGAGAAGGCCCTTATGGGCGATTGTTTTTCTTGGTTTGTGGCCACTATGGCCACCACTTGTCCCCTGCAGCTTCTGACTGCTGCCTCTCCTAGTGTGGAGAGGTCCCTTTGGTGGTCCCTCAGACCCGGGAGAGGGCCCTTATAGGGCATTTGTGTTTCTTGGTTTGTGGCCACGGTGGCCACTACCCGTCCCCGACAGTTTCTGGTTGCTGCCTCTCCTAGTGTGAAGGGGGTCCCGTTGGTGGACCCTCAAGCGCGGGGGCTTCAAGGCAGTTTTCTTGGTTTGTGGCCACTGTGGCCACTTCTTGTACCCAGCTTGCCGATGCCGTCGGGTTGGGTGTTGTGGTCTCAGTGGTAGTGCTTCTCTAGTGGCAGTCACCTCAGGATTCCTGGTTGCTAAGGGCCTGTTAGGTGAGTACCATCTCGGCCGGTGTGTTGTTCTGAGAACTTCCTCTAGCAGCAGACAACTAGACCATCGTTGTCATGATTTAGGGTTGTTGGCCATGATGTTAGTCACCACCCTAGGCCTGTTCTAGTTGAGTGCCTTGTCCGGTCTCCATGTTGTTGGGGCCATGCTCTAGAGTAGACCTCTGCGGTGCTGTTGTTGTGCGTGGCTTGAGGACTAGGTTGCTAGTCAGGTTCCGTTTCAGTGCTTCTCTAGTAGCAGTCACCTCAGGATTCCTGATTGCTAAGGGCCTGTTAGGTGGGAGCCATCTTGGCCGGTGTGCTGTTCTGAGGACTTCCTCTAGCAGCAGTCAACTAGACCATTGTTGTATTGATTTAGGGTTGTGGGCCATGTTGTTGGTCACCACCCTAGGCCCGTTCTAGTTGAGTGCCTTGTCCGGTCTCCATGTTGTTGGGGCCATGGTGCGGTCTCCATGTTGTTGGGGCCATGGTGCGGTCTCCATGTTGTTGGGGCCATGGTGCGGTCTCCATGTTGTTGGGGCCATGCTCTAGAGTAGACCTCTGCGGCGCTGTTGTTGTGCGTGGCTTGAGGACTAGGTTGCTAGTCAGGTTCCGTTTGAGTCTCCTGCTCCTGGTTGGGTGAGAGGAAACTTGTGACTGGAAGTCTTGGACCTCGTGTCCCGGTGTGCACCTGCCTCTTTAGTTGGCCTTAGTCGGGTGCCTTTCTTCTGGTCTTGTGCTCTCCGAAGGTCGGGAGTCTTGGGCCTCCCGTCCGTCCGTCCTCATCGGAGGCTTGCCTTGATTCCGTTGGCCCCCTTGGCTTTTGCTGGAGACTTCTCAGTCCCCCGTGGCTCCGGGTCGGAGTCTGGTTAGGCCCCGTTTTGGGTTGTCGACTGCAGGATTTGTGGCCCCCCTTTTTGCCCGGCATTGTGCCTGCCTTTTTGTGCCTGATGGGCTTTATAGGAGTGACCATCGTAGCCACTATGCTTTCTTGTTTTTGGCAGCTGGTGGTTGGGGCCGCTCCCGGCTTGGAGGGCTCTCCGGTGTGCCATCTGGCCCTGGCTTGGGTTCAGCTGGCCCACGCTTTTGCACTGAGTTCGTTGAAAAGCAGTGTTTCCCTTGCAGCAGGCACGTGGGGCTGAACCTTTGTCGCGGCGGGTCCTTATGCTTTTGCTGGTGGCACTTCTCAGCACCCCATTGCTTTGTCTCTGGGCTTGAGCCCAGTTAGGCCTTGTTTTGGGCGGCTGTGCTGTGTTTTGGGATGCCCGGCCTTTTGCCCGGACCGGTACCGGCCCGGGAGGAGAGTCCCTCGTTGGACCGGTAGGATGTCCGGATTTTCCGGTTGCAGGGGCGGGGTGCCGCCGGGTGCTTTGAGCTGTACAGCGACCTGATAGCAGCCCAACAGCTGATCCTCCCCTCGGCTATGGCTGCCAATGCGACGGCTGCCACAACGGCCTTCCTGACGTGGTGGAGACTCAGAGTGCGTGCCCTCCCGCGATGTTCCTCTTCCCTCCCCGCCCCTCTGTCTCAGGCCTGCCGATGGGTTGGGTGTTGTGGTCTCAGTTGCAGTGCTTCCCTAGCAGCAGGAACCTAGGCTTGCCTCTGGTGTACTCCGGTGTCTAGATAGGCCCTACTGTGGGCTGTACCTAGGCTTGCCTCCGCTGTACTCCGGTGCCTAGTTAGGCCCTATTGTGGGCTGTTGTGCTGCTTAAGGGGGTCCCCAGCAGCAAAGACCTAGACTTGCTTCCGGTGTACTCCGGTGTCTGGTTAGGCCCTATTGTGGGTTGTTGTGCTGTGTCACGGGACTCGGACTAGGGGCCTCGTGCGGCGCCGCTAGGTGCCTGCTCCTAGTTGGGTGAGAGGAAGCTTCTTTGTCCCCCAGGTCTTGGCTGAAGCCTAGCTGGAGCCGAGCTGGAGCCCAGCTGCTGCTTGGCAGCTGCACAGAAGCTTCCTTTGTGTCACCACTGCTTATAGCCACATTCAGACACTTGGCTAGTTGTGAGACTGAGAGATGAGACAGACTCGAGAGTTGTTGGTACAGAGACACAGAGACATGGGACCCCTGCCTGATGTCTGACTAGCAGACCGCTGTGACCAGTAGTACTGGAACACATCTTCGCAGACGGTATATCAATATTTGATTTGTATAAAATATTGCTAGTCCCATGTGTGTTGTGATTGTGCCTTGGTGTACCTGCTTCCTGGCAAGAATAATTCCAAATTATTGGCACTATAATTTCGGTTATTCGAAGGTAGCAGAGTACACCCCCATCCCGTCAATGTCGCCTGGGATTTTTTTGTGCATCAGAATTTCTGTGCGACAGATCCCGTAGCGACGAGAGAGCGCGACAGACGTGTCGCCCGCGACGGTTCGGACGGAGACCCGTCACTGTGTGTCAGTTTGCCCGTTTCATATGCCCGAGTCATATGAGTCACCTGCTTGATCTATTTCGGGATTTCAAACTGACACTTTTCGATCGGCCGCCACGTGGCCCGATCGAGTCTCGGCCAACTGCCGAGAGTTGTGCGTTAGTGCTTAAAACTGTTCCACTAGAATTAGTGAACCAGTTTTCTCACTTCGAGCCCACACGTGCCACAAGCACGGTTTAGCTCTTTTTCCTCCCGCCATCCCTCTCTGGTCCAGTTGTGTGACTCTGGGTTTGAGCGTGGTGGGGTTTGGGTAAGAGGAAGCTTCTTTGTCCCCCAGGTCTTGGCTGAAGCCTAGCTGGAGCCGAGCTGGAGCCGAGCAGCTGCTTGGCAGCTGCACAGAAGCTTCCTTGTGTCACCACTGCTTAGAGCCACATTCAGACACTTGGTTAGTTGTGAGACTGAGAGATGAGACAGACTCGAGAGTTGTTGGTACAGAGACACAGAGACATGGGACCCCTGCCTGATGTCTGACTAGCAGACCGCTGTGACCAGTAGTACTGGAACACATCTTCGCAGACGGTATATCAATATTTGATTTGTATAAAATATTGCTAGTCCCATGCGTGTTGTGATTGTGCCTTGGTGTACCTGCTTCCTGGCAAGAATAAGTGTTCCGGTTGAAAGATTTGAGGCTGAAATTGTTTTGTTCTCTGCCCCTGTGGTGTACCATGAGGACATAAAGTTTTATGGTCCCACCAAGTGGCCTGTGGAGGTGTTTCGGGTCCCACCGAACTTTGTGCGATTGGATTGAGGACCGAGTGAGTTGTGCACAGTGCCGACAATGGATCCTGTCCGAGTTCGTCGGAGCCTGATGATTTTTTATGACTCGCCGGAGCTGGAGGCTAGAAACCTAAGGATCCAGCCGAGACGGGTTAGGCCGGATCCTGGTTTTTTAGGATCCATCGGAGCCAGAGCCTGGGTATGTGGCTAAAATCGTAACCCGGCACCCGGAGACGGGTTGAACCCGGATTTACCCTGCAAAAAACCGGATAATCCGGGGTTTTCCACAAAAATTGAGGGTCGCGGATCCTAATCTTTTAGGATCCATCGGAGCCAGAGCCTAATATTTTCAAGGGCCAGGGCCTGATTTTTTTGGATCCAGCGGAGCCAGAGCCTGGCTAAAAACGGCACCCGGCACCCATAGACAGGTTCAACCCGGCTCCGTTGTTGGCACTGGTTGTATAAATGTGGAAAAGCGGGAGCTGGAGAATGGTGTTGCTCACTTCTCCATCAATGCGGTGGCCGCCAACACGAGGTCCTCCTACGAGACTGGTGGAAAGCAATTGTGCCGCTTTGTTGTGTGGTATGACCTGAGGCCAATTTTACCTACCTCTGAGCACACCTTGGAATTGTGGGCAACATTCCTGGCTAGGATTGCTAAGTTCTCAACAGTCAAGGCCCACTTGTCCGCTGTGAGGAGCCTTCATCTCGACTTGAATTACACCCTTCCGGAGTTCGGGAACCTGCCTAGGCTCTGCCGGACCCTTCGGAGAATCAATCAAGAGGTTGAAGGGCAATCCCACACGCAAGAAATTGGGCATTGGACCTAAAGAGCTTACCTCAATCTTCCGGGATGGCAACATGGACTTGAGCAAGGTGAATGACCAAGTCTGTTGGATTGGGTGCCTCCTCACATTTGGTGCAGCTACCCTGGCATTTGCAGAGCAAATGCCAAGAGGCCTTGTTAAGCACTGGGGGGACTGGGTATCTGATGCAGTGGATGAGTACCACGAGATGTCAATGGAGCAGCGCTTAGCCACCCCGAAGCCGGTCTCCAAGTCCATGGCAGCTGCTGTGGACGCCAGATGCTAGTTCCAGCAAAGATGGTGGTTAGTTCATGCTTGGCACCGCACTTTGTGATGGGGAAGGGGCTCCTGGGGGTTAGGGGCCAGCCAGACCCTAGCTTAGGGCCTGAATTGACCCCTCCTAGGACGCCCTTTTGCCTATCAAGAACTGACATGACACCAACTAGGAACTAGAATGGTAACTGACTCTAATGCAAAAAAATTGTAAAGAGACCATCTTATTTGTGTTTGGCATGTTGCCTTGCCACCCCTGCAAAATTTGGAAATAAAGACTGCAGGGGTTAATCGGGGTTGTTGTGGGGACAACAAACGTCCCAGCTAGGGATAGTTGTTTCAGGCTTGAAACTGTGAAAATGTTGGGACAAACAGATCCAGATTTCATTAAGAACTCAGCATTTGAGGTCTTGAAAACTGGAGCCTTGGTTTTGCCCAAGCTGGAGCCAAACACTCAACCATGATAACAGCCTTGTGAAACTTATGAGGAATGCAAGTCCAGTTACTCCCAGATGCTAGAAGAGCAACTAAGATCCAAGGGTTGAGGGAGGCTGCTCCTAAATGGCTAAGCTTGCTAGCTAATTATGGAGCCACGTGCTTCTCCTAGATTATGATGACACCAAGAGTGTTGGATTCTCTGATGCCTGCCGAGCAGTTTGATGTAAAGCATGGCAGTCTAGGCACTCAGTAGCACTCAGGAAGCTCAAACCCTGAAGAAACCCTAACTTACCGTTAGATCTCGATAGACCCGAAACCCTAAGCAACGGATCTGGATCGTTAGATCTGAGTATGACCATCGGGACTGTAGCACTGCAGGACTCACGCAGGATCAGTAACTGTAGGGGTAACTCGAGGGGGTAGATCTAGCCGTGTCACTGGTAGTCGGTATGAACATACAGTGACACAATCGTAGGTTCTTCATTGCGCAAACTTTGCTTGGAACATGCACTGCGCAAATCAATCATTTGCAGCTGTGTGCAGCAATGATTGTGCGATTGACCGTCATGGCGGTTCGCATTGCGCAAGTATATATTATTTCAATGCAATGTTTGCGTCGCTTTTGCTGGAATATCAATCTCAACGAAAGTCTAACCAAGAGTGCATCAATAGGTAGAAGAGGATTTACTCCAGATTTTGGAGTTCACTCATTGGCTAGCCAAAGTTAGCTTGAAACTATCAAAATTGTTTTTGTTAGGAGCGAGGTTGCAGCTCACTCTTTGGAGAAGCAGCAACCACTCTAGCTCCTACCACACTAGTGGAGACCACAGAGTAAAGATTTCAGTCTGTCTAGTGCTCAGAAAGGGTTCACCCACCCGCCCACAACCTGGGAGAGGGAAGGGGGGAAGGGGTTCCTGAAAGTTAGGGGCCAGTCAGACCCTAGCTCAGGGCGGGCCTGAACAAGTTTGGCGATGCGCGTTCACCTGTGAGAGATCTGTGCCGCGAAGGTTTACCTGCAACCATCCAGCTCCCGGCATCATCACCCACTCATTTTAGTTGGGGGTGATTCTCCATCAACAGCATGCTCTTGGGCTCTCTTACATGAGACAGTGTAATCATAGCATTGTAATGCATTATTTTGTTAAATTGGAGCTTGGGGAATTTCACAGGTTTCTATGCCCGCCGTAGATCAATCATACTTCCTGAGCTATCAAATCAAATTCATCCGAAGCCAAGTTAGATTTGAAGGACTTTCATTCGACAGTATTTTGGAGTATCGATCTAGGAAGTCCACAACTCTGTTTTTTTTCAAAGATATTCACAAGGATTTTTTTGATGAAATTCTAGTGCGGCACACTGGAAAAATGGCATGTGTGGATGAGATAAGGCCCTTCTTATAGGGAGGGTGGGTGTTCGGGAGCCTGGGCTGCTGCTAGAACAAGTGAATGCATGGTGTGGATGGGGTTGATGTTTAAAGCTGAGCACTAGGGTACAATACAGCAGGGTGCTGGTTAGGCATTCCTTGGAGGCAACAATTGGCAGTGGCCATTGGTACATTTGGGAAGGTTAATTTCTTAGTAGATGACAGCTCCTGGATCGCCGTCGATGCTTGCATGTTTTACCATAGCTAAGTGGGTGACGCACGTTTTGCTATTAGGCACCACATTTTTATTAAAACCCTGCCTGCTACTTCAACTACCAATAATAATGAGTGCGACTATAGCGAACAATGATGCGCCGCTTAGGGGCGGCATAACTAGATCGACAAGAACGGACAATAGACCGGCGGATAGATCCGTGCGCGAAGCAACGACTAGATCAACAAGCAGAGCAGTGAGTGCGGCGGCAGGTAGAGTTGTGGTTAGGTCAGCAAGAGGAGGGAGAAGCACTCCGGATGTGAGTAGCATAAGTAGGCCGACGAGGTTAGCGTTAGCAGGTGGAGCCGCTGCAGATGGCCGGAGCGGGGGCGAATGGGGCCCAAGGTTGGGGTGACGACGAGGTCGACGAGCACAGTGGCGGGCGAGGGACCACGACGTCGATGATGAGGTGCTGCCCCCGCCCATCGTAGTTGAGAACCGTGATGCCCGGCCGCCATCGTAGCGAGTAGCTCTTGTGGTACACATGACTTTTCTTCACGGAGGTCGGGTCAAAGACCGACCTTGCGCAACATCTCCACCAACACGTCCTGAATCGCATCGTGCCGAAATGTGAACATACCCCGCCGCTTGCAGGTGAGATAGATAGGGGTACTGTAGCTGAATTGGTCAACCACTCCCCCACATGCGCATCGCCCAGTCCCCACTGCAGATACCTCCCGTACCAATGGCCTTATAATAGCCTTGTAACGGAATTCCACCACCTCCCGCGCCAATGGGAGGGTTACACCAAGCTGCAAGCAAAGTGAGATAACTGAAGCAATGGGCTTGAGGCGGAAGCCCCCCTCATCCGGCAAGGCATTCGGGTGCCATGATTGTAGTGCCATCGATCCCTGGAAGGCTCAGAAGCCTTGCCTGCACAGATGAATTCGCAGCGTCAAACAAGCGAAGCCAATCAGAGCCATGTTCATATGTTGCTAGCTCTTTTTTACTTGCCGCTTGAGTATCTCCGAAGCTCGCCCAGCTAGGCGCCTCTTGTGGGACCCGCAAACCCTCCAGCATCACACGATTGCCAGCCTCCGCTGCGAGCACTCGCTCCCTTGCCCCCTTCACCTCCTCCATGCCAAGCCCGCGACAAGGGGGTGTCCCCCAGCAACTGTGTTGGAATCTGCAATGCCTGCTGATCATTTTGGTGTAAAGACTGACTACCTAGGGCCAGTATAGCTCACAGCAAGTCAAACCCTGAAGAAACCCTAAGAAACCCTAACTCTAGGGGCTCTACTTCCACATACAGTGTTAATTAAGAAGGGAGAGAAAGCTGTGATCAGATCGGCGCCGTAGGATCAGATCTATAGTGGACGACAGCGATCATCTGATCGGAATGATAGATGAAGAGACGATCCAGGGGCTTGCATGCCTCGCTATCATCCTGCAATCTTGGAAAGAAGCACGGAACCGAATAGCAAAAAAGTGACCAATTGCGTGTTTCGATTGGTCGCTGAGTGACTGTTCGCGAAGTGAATGGACTTTTTATTTTGTCTAATGAACTTTGTCAATGCTTTTGCGATGATAACCACTCTTGAATTCCAACAGGTTATTATGGGCCCATTTTGTGTGTGAAGTGGAGTCTAACTAACGCTTTCACGCAAAATTTTCGCTGCACGCGGAGTTCATTAGCATGTTTTGCAGAGGCGCAAGAGCTCGCGGAGCTGGCGCGGCCGGCTCTCCATTGGGAAATTCACCGTCTGAGGTAAATTCATTTACTGGACCCGTTGGGAGTATGAAATTGGTTACCCAGCAGAGTATTATGGAGCTAGTTGCAGTGTTGAACGCGGAGCGCGCAGAGCGCAATCAGGAACGCGCGGAACAACGCCAAGAGCTGCATGCATGAACTTCGGCAACAACTTATGGGAAAATCGCTGTCAAGGACGACTGCGTCTGTTCCTACGCTTTCGGATATATATAATGAAAGGTTTCACATCCGAACAATTTTACTTGGGACAGGAGTTTGAGGACGGCAACTCATGGCTGGAGTTCCGAGGCAGAGTGTTGGCGTGTTGCCGACACATACAGGTCGCTGGCGGTATTACTGGCGGAACACCAACCAGTGTTGGATACCAAGGCGCATCCGGATTTCTCTAGGGAGGTGAACACGCTTTTGTATGACTTTTTGTCGCGTGTGACAACGAAGTCGGAAAATTCGGTGGTGCGCATTTATGCAGGGGCAGACGGGTGTGCAGCGTGGGTGCGACTTCATCAATTACAGCGTAACACAGGCTGTGCTTATTTCGTGAAGCAGGTGAAGGCCCTTTTTACACAGGCAGCGAAGCTGGGAGTGTTGGGCAATCCGTTACCCGTTTTTCTTGAAGCTAGAGAATTGCTTCAGAGGATACGCGAGTGAGTGTCGGCTACACGTGCGTCGAGAACATCTGCTATGGACGTCGCGATAGTTGAGCTCGTTTTTATGCCAGTGGCGATATTTTCGTTGCATTCAAAGTACGAGCACATCACGGCGAAATTTGTGGGTGACTTGCCCACTTTCACTGAGCTGGAGGAATCGGCCAGCGCGCACCGGGACAACATTCTGTTCAAATTGGAGTGCAACAGAATTTTTGTGGTTTCAGACTTTCAGAATCCGTGACTCCTGCTGCAGTAGAGCCGAATGACACATGTAGCTCCGTGACACAAATAGGATGTACAAGTAGCCACGAAGCGACACGCCTGTTCAGCTCTGTTCCTTTTGCTCTTGCAAACAAGAACTTCACGGGTACCTACGGTACTCTGTTAGGCACACTGCAAATCCGATTTTGTAAGAATTTCTACACCTGTTTCACCTGTAAACAGTAGAGTAGGTAGTGACTAGACCACTAAGTTGTACGACGGCGATCGAACGACGACAGGAGATCTGACAGCGAAGTCGCGGGGACGGCGTTACGACTTCAAACGACGGCTTCACATCGGCTACGGCAGTACGATTGACTTCACTGTTACTCCTTTGAGGGAGAGGAATGGCTGGAACTGCGAAGGGCAAGACTCCAGAGGATTTCCCTCCCCTCCCGGGGAAGCCAGACATCGGGCAGGCTTCCCCTACCCCCGCAGCACAGTCCACTCAGGACGTGCTGATGCAACAAATTCTGATCATGCAAAAGCAGCAAGGGGAGCTGCTTGAGATGCAGAGGCAGCAGGCAGAGGAGCATCGCCTGCTGCGTGACGAGCTTCAACGACAAGCACAAATCAACGTGGAGTTGGAGGCGAAGGTGGCAGCGAAGCCTGGGACTTCTGACCCGGACACCGTAGCCAAGACCGCCGAGCAACTTCTGGAGAGAAGGAGGAAGCTGGCGTACGTGCCAGCAGCCTCAGTCAACCCGTTCCCGCCGCGGCCGGCTACATACGCTGACATCGAGAATGCCGCAGTTGAACGACCTGCACGGCAACAAGACGTACGATGCTCTCTCCAAGAAGTCCAACTCCTCAATGAAGTACGAGTGCCTGGTTCTGGCTCCAGCACTGTCTTATTTGCACGACGTGGTGAACGAATGCAACGAGACGTTGGACGTGAACGAGGACTGCGATTTGTCGAACAGCGAGTGGCAGAGACGTTTCCACGCAGTTACCAACTCGGTGCACGGCGTGTACGCGTTACTGTGCAACAGGTGGACGATGCTGGAACTGCGCGGGCAGCTGGAGCAGGAGCCTGGTTCTTCACAGCTGGGAGGATCGGACGCTCTACGTGCAAAGCTGCAGTTCGTGGAGGACAGAGTCTACCAGGCAGCAGACGGCGTGGTGGCAGATGAGGTGTTGCAGCAGTGGCTGAACGACTTCGACAAGAACCGCGGCAAGGCGATGCTGAGCCTTACGGCGAAAAATGCAGCGAGCGCGGAAACGCGGGATCGAGATCGAGATCGAGACTAGCGCTGGAAGGACCGTAAGAAGTACGAGGAGAAGGACGGTAAAAAGCCTACCGAAACAGGCGGCAAGGGCCGGGGCGGAAAGCCCGTGGCCGATGTGTGATGTGCGTGCCGCCACCCCGTCCAGCGCAACAGCCCTCTCCGGGCGCTGGGCGAGGAAAACACACCGTGCAACAGCAGGTGAGACAGCGGAGGGGAGCATGGCGCGCGGCGGGCGCCAGTTCCGAGGTGATGCAATGGATTACTCACGGGGTGAAGTTGAGGTGGAAGCGCGGGCCTCCGCCTCCGTTCGACCACGGGGTGTCACTGAGGGATGCTACGCGGCAGCAGCAGGTGTGGCTGGACGCGGAGAAGGAGAGGCTGCTACTGAACGGTGCCTGGACGAGAGCGACGAGAAGATCTCATGTTTCTTGCGCTTTTTTAGTGCCGAAACCGGGTACGAACAAGTGGAGACTGGTGGTGGACTTCCGATGGCTGAACCAGTGGTGTGTGAAGAATCGCGTGAAGATGGAGACGCTGAAGCAACTAAGGAGACTGGCGAAACCGGGCGACTGGTGCTTCAGCTTCGACCTCCAGGACGGTCTTCATGCGCTGGGGATCCACCCGGACTTTCAACGCTTCATGCAGTTCGACCTGCAAGGGGACCTGCTTCAATGTTCAGCGATGCCGTTCGGATGGAGCGACGCTCCGAGGGTGTTCTGCAAGTTCGTACGCGTGATGGTGGAAGCTCTACGTTCTCCACAGGCAGCGGAAGATCGCAGAGAAATCAGGAGGCTGCGGGACGGTTCCGCAGTACGACAGCGATGGTCAGTCCGTCGCAGGACCGGTGGTGCTGGCGGGGACGCGAACCGTCACAGCGGAATGCGAGTACTACCGTACATGGACGATTTTCTGGTGCTGGTCGACTCTCAGCGAGAAGGCTTTCTGCGTCGAGAAAAAGTTCAACTGGTGCTTCATCGACTTGGCCTACGGCGGAACGAGAAGAAGGGCCAATGGGAGCCTACACAGGTGGTGGAGCACCTCGGGCTGGAGGTGGACCTGAAGCTGGGACAATTCCGTGTAACAGAACGACGGGTACACAAGATCCACACCAAGGCGAAGGAGATCCTGTGCGACGCAGCGAGAAATCGGAGGTGGATTCCTGCCAGGAGACTGGCTTCCTTCACGGGACTCTGCCAATCCGTGTACTTAGCAGTACCACCGGCGCGGCTCTACCTACGGGAGCTCTACTTCGTGCTGGCAGAGAAACGCAGCTGGGGAGCAAAGGTAAAAATCTCGCGTGCAGCTCGGGGGGACTTAGAATGGTGGTCCAGGCTGCCTGTGATGAGCAGGTGGAACGGGCGCAAGATCTGGAGATCCCCGACGAGAGCGAAGGTGCACACGGACTCTTCGATGACAGCCTGGGGAGGAGTGCTGAACCTGAAATTCCCCGCGCGAGGTTTCTGGCCAAACGAGATGCGCAACTGGCACATCACACACCTGGAGTTGGAGGCCGTGTACAAGACCGTACAGGCGTTCCTGCAGGAGCTGGAGGGCAAGGTCGTACGGCTCTACTGCGACAACCAGGCGGTGGTGGCAATGCTTTCGCACTTCACCTCCAGAAACCCGGACCTGATGAGGAGAATGAGGAGACTCTGGCTGCTACTGGATCTGCACGACATCGAGTTGCAGGCTCGTTACATCCGCAGCGAGGCCAACGTGTGGGCCGACAACCTTTCTCGTTGCGAGGATTTGGACGACTGGCGGCTCAATCGAGACTGGTTCGTGTGGGCCAACAAGCAGTGGGGCCCCTACACAGTCGACCGGTTCGCTTCCGAGATCTCCGCGCAGCTTCCTCGGTACTACGCTGCGTGGAAGGACCCGAAGTGCGAAGGTGTGGACTCTCTGACGTACGACTGGCGGGGGGAGAACAATTGGGTGAACCCCCCGTGGGCGCTGCTGGACGAGGTGGCGCACAAGCTGCGGGAGGAGGGGGCCGCTGCTACGGTGGTGGCTCCGTACTGGCCGGGACAGTCCTGGTTCAGGGAGCTGGAGGCCCTGGCCACCGAGGTGGTGATCATGCCGCGGCGTAGGGACCTGTTCACTCCGAGCAGGCTGGGAGGGTCCGAGCTGCTCGGGCCCTCAAAGTGGGACGCTGTGATGTTCTTCATCGAGGCGCGCCCGTGAGTTACTACGCTGCTGAAGTACGAAGAAGCTCTGCTACGAGTACGACAGCGAGCAAGGTGACCGTGGGCTCTAAAATCGAGGTGTTCTGGAAGGACGATGACTGCTTCTACCCGGGTGTGGTGAAGGAGTTCAACGAGGACGGGAAGGCGCACGTGCTGTACGACGACGGCGACGAGGAGACGCTGGACTTGTCCGAGGAGAACTTCAAAATCATCAACAGCGTGTCAGAGCTGACGGACGAGGCAACGGACGCGGACGGCGAGAACATCGAGCGGATCAGCGGAGGCGACTACGAAGAGTACAAGCGCGGTGGTGCTGTACAAAACTTCCTCACGCGCTCACTCTGTGAGCGGTGGAGGGGTGAGTTGGGACCTTCCCGGCTCACGGAACTGGCAGTGACAATGCAGAGAAAAGCACTGCTGGACACGACGATGAGCAACTACGGACCGAAGGCGCGGCGCTTCATTTTATTTTGTGAGCAGCACCAACGGCCGTGGCTGCCAGCATCGGAGGCGACGGTGTTGCTGTACATCGCCTCTCTGTTGAAGGACGGGGGCATCAAGTCGGCCTCCTTGCAGCCGTACCTGTCTGCCATCAACAACTACCACGAGGACCTACGTTTCCTGGACCAGCGAAGGGGCGTTCTGTGACCCGAGCTGTGAAGGGGATGGCGACCATCCAGGCGGAGCTGGCGGTGCAGGAGGAGAACATCGAGACCCAGCGGACTTGGCTGCCAGCGGCACACATACGACGTGTGCACGAAGCAGCGCTGAGTTTGACTCCGAGATCGCCCGAGGAGCTGCGGCTACTGCGAGCCTTCGCCTACGTGGTTGTTGCCTTTGTGACCTTTGGCAGACCGGACACGGGGACTTCGTTGTCACGGCAGCACGTTCAGTGTGGCGACAGTGAGTTCTCAGTGGTGCTGCTAAAAGAGAAAGGACGGCGGCATCAACTGGTGAAGAGACGCCTGTGCATCCCCTGGAAGGGGGTGGCTCTGTTGAAGGAGCTGATCGAGCACTGGGAGTTCCACCGTGACACGGCTTGGAACAGTTCTGAGAAGACTCAACCTGACGCCTACTGGCTGCTACCCGAGGACCCGAAGAACTTCAAGGCTTCAGTGGCAAATGACTGGATTGGTCTGGCTCTCAGCGAGCTGGACTGCAGACCTCCAGAAGGAGGTCACTTTTCTGCACACAGCACCCGGAAGGGTGCCACGACGTGTGCTCGAGCTGTGGGTGTTGCAATGGAGAAAGTGTGCTTCTTTGGAGGCTGGTCACAGTTCTCTTCGGCAGTGCAACACTACATCGACCCGACAGCTCTGAGGGACACAGACATGGACTACTACTTCGCTTGGTTAACATGGTCACAGTGACAGAGATCAGATTTCTTTTGTGTACCTCACAGTTTCATCTTTGGTTTCATGGCAAATGAGGATTCGAGCAAAAGAGAAATGTTCAAATTGGAGTGCAACAGAATTTTTGTGGTTTCAGACTTTCAGAATCCGTGACTCCTGCTGCAGTAGAGCTGAATGACACATGTAGCTCCGTGACACAAATAGGATGTACAAGTAGCCACGAAGCGACACGCCTGTTCAGCTCTGTTCCTTTTGGTCTTCCCACCGCTCCCGACCCAGAGGACTCTTTATTTTTGGTGACGTGCACAGACAGTCTGGACATCTCATAAAAACTAGAATTTAGAAAGCATTCAAAAAGCACTTTATGCATTTTAAACACTTTACAAAATCATTTTAATGAAATGTATTGCAGTGCCTGCCTTTGGCAAATGAGGATTCGAGCAAAAGAGAAATCTCGGTATCTGCGGGCGCAATTGAACAAGGTGCTGGACTTGCTGAGGACAGACGGTGGCAGGAGGAGCGTAAGAGAAAGGAATTAAAGAAGAAGGCAGGGTGTTCGACGTGCCACAGCCAATCAAGGCCATTCCGCCGAGAACTGTTTCATGACGAATACGGCTGCGCGTGAGGAATTCCGGGACAGAATTGAGAAGAGGGCGCAAAGCTACGAGCAGCACGGTGAGGCTCTGCGTTCTGCCGGCGCTCTAGTTCATCAAGGGGAGCATCTGTGTCCTGGTATTGACGACACCGGGAAAGCACTGTTTGCGTTGTCCAAGATGTGTGATATGGAACGCCAACAATCGCCTCAGTCTGGTGGAGACTTGGAGGAGGTCCTGTTCGCGGTGCCAGGAAGGCGTGTTGTTGCACGGGTCAAACAAGTGCATTGTGCCCAACCCAGTGTTTCACCGTTGGAGCTATCCAACTGTTACTCTGTGCTGGTTGGTATTCAATCATCTGGTGAGGCTGTGGATATTCAGTGTAATAGCTTGGTGTTGGACTGTTTCTATGCTTGGAGGAAGAAGGTATCTCGGGGTAGGCCTGCTGCCCTGAAGGCTGCTCGGAAGCGACTTGCGAGAAGGTGGACATCTTGCCAGAGCACCGGTTGGGAAATGGTGCACCAATGATTTTGGGACTGGCACACTCACCCGGTGAGGCCGGTGTATGACTCTTTTGTCCACATGGATATTATCGGGGCCTTCTTCCCTGGGGAGTACCCTGCTGGACAGACCGCTTGGGAGGCAGGCAGAGTGGCGCATCTTGAGCAGGGGTATCAGATATTGCCGAGGCAGTTCTGGTACACTTCTGGATTGCAGCGTGTGCACACCACCGTTGTAGCTCACTCTTCTGATGTGTTGAGGTGCTGAGGTGGTTTTACACAACACAGTCAACTCAGATGGGTGTTGACCAGCAGAAGGTGAGATTGATGAGAGCTGCTGTTGCTCTTCTTCCGGTGCTTGCAGAGGAGCCCTTGATAGTGAGGGGTACTGTTCTGGATCACAGGCTGTGGGGGGCGCGCTTGGGTGTGGCCACCCGGGAAGTTGTATGTGCGATGGAGGCGGTTCAGGTGCTGGTGCATGATCTTTATTTGTGGTATATATGCATGTCGATGGCCACAGTTTTGGTGATTTTTCTGATGATGAATCGGTTTATGGCGACGACGTGCCTGGCATTATGGACTCGGCCTCTGAAGATGGGGGCAACTGTGGTGAAGATGCGTCTGCTCGGGATGCCCCGGCTAGTGATGATGGTGACGATGGTGATGCATGATGGTGCACGCGTTCTGGACGTGTCTGATCTTTCCTCGGATACCGGTTGTGGTGGAGATCAGCCCGTCCGGGGGGTGTATATCACTCACGCAAAAATTCTCCTACATTTCTTATATTTTCCTATATACTAGGAATATGTAGGACAATATAGGACAATACAGGGAAATATAGGAGAATGTAGGAAACCAATATAAAGTAGAATATAGGAAAACCCATGTTTTTGCAATGTAGGATGTTTACACGTTGCTATAAGATGATGTAGGAAAACCCACGTTGTCGTAGGCGTGTGCTATATATATATATATATATATATATGTCATATATATATATGACATATGCCTGTGCTGAACCCATGGACGGGATCAATGTCCCAGGCAGAAAGACTGCACTCCGTCCTGATAGTGGTGCTATGGCCCATGCGTGGTCCGAGTTGCACCACTTCGTTCGATGATACAAACTTTGATACCAATGTGACAACTACAATTAGGGTAGTTCAGAATGGTACGGTTATGTCTGAAGGCAGTGGCACCATCACCATGAAGAAAGTGGACCATGGTTCTGGAAATGGTATCGGGCTGGTGCTCACTGAATGTCACTACATACCAAATAAACCAACCGTTCAACCTCGTGTCGGTTGTGGCATAGGAGAACATGGGGTTCACTGTGGACTTCGGGTCTCGAACCATATCAAAGGATGCAATTCGGTTCTCATTTGACAGAGTTGGGCAACAGTATCTACTGAGTGAGGACACCTCTACCATTGCTTTTCATATGTGCGTGTGGGATGACATCAGACGTGCAGCATGCAGAAGTTGAAGGCCGGGGCAGATGGGACTGGAAGTTTGAAGACCTGAAGGACTATGATGAACAACTGGGCCCAATTGCGGTGGAACTGTTCGCCTCGGAATACAACAGGCATTATTGTGCATGCTATTGCACTATGGAGAACTCTGCCTCTGACAAGTGTTGGTCTGGGCGGTTCTGCTACGAGAATCCTCCGTATGAACATGATATCATTATGAAGTGCTTGCAGAAGGCTCTGCATGATTTTGAGGCGGAACCCGTGACCACCAGATTTCTTTTTGTTCTCCCGCCCAAGTGGGAAACTGCCAGGTGGTGGGGCCTTGTGTCACGATTCAAGGTGGTCAAGCTAGGAGTACCCCGCTGGTGCAAGGATATTCTCGGCACCCAAGAGTGAGTGCTACAACACCGAGGATTTGGACACGTGTATGTGGAGAAGACCGAGTATGGATAGAGGGTACCAAATGGGCAGTGGTGGTGGTGTATATATAAGGATTGCCACACGATGGAGCAGATGGATGCCAAACTTTTGCAGCATGTGAGGCCCGGGCTCTTTTGCAGCATGAGCGGGATGACTGAGCAGGGTGTACCTATGGGGAACACAACTCATCAATATGAACACAGTTCGGTGCAGTGCTGCCCGGAAAGGTGCGTGCCTGACATGTCGCCTCACAAAGGCTGTGAGGCCTTCGATGGGAACTACCGGAAGGGAAGCAGCCGCAGAATGTGGTACACGTGTATGGTCTGATACGTGTGGGCCCTTTGTGCACAGTGCTGGGGGGTACCGATGGTTCGCCCAGTTTATGGATGGCGCTACACACTAGATGTGGATCCACTTCCTGAGGAAGAAGTCAGAATACCTGGTAGCTTTAGAGTCATATCTGGCGGATGCGGAGGTACGGAAGTACCGGAGCAAGCTCGGGTTGCAGGAGCAATAATACCACATGATACTACACACTGATGAGGACAGTACCATGATCGCTGGTCAAACTGCTGCTTTTTGTAAACAGCATGGCATCGAGCAGAGGTATGGGTCTCCGTACTTACACGAGAACCAAGCCAAGGTGGAGTGGTCTCATCGGGATGTACAAGCAATGACGAGGGCTCTACTAATGACTTCTGGATTCAACAGAAAGTACTGGCCCTTGGCTGCTCGCCATGCAGTCTATCTCTTGAATAGGATTCCCAGGAAAAGCTCGAAGTGGGAGTCTGCTTACAGCAGGCTATATGGGAAGCTTCCGGATCTGACTGTGCTGAGAGTGTTCGGATGCATAGCGTATGCATGCCTACTGTGACTCAGACACCAGAGATGGGTAGCTTGGGAACAGGGCTCGGGAACTCCGTTATGTCGAGCATTCCGAGGTGTCCTCCGCCTACATACTGTATGATCCCGAAAATGAGAAGGTGGGTAGGGGTTGCCCGCTATCTCCGGCAAGCATCGCTGGATGCGTGCCACAGTCGTGCTCATCAAGGGCCCCCCAAATGAGTGTGTGGGGCTGCAACGAACCATCTCACCAGATGCATAAAGCGCGGGTGAGCACAATATCGGAGCAAAAGAAGCTGAACCTGTGGGTCATTAAGGCGTGCCAGCTTAGGAAGAATGGCCCCAGACGTATGCAAAATCTCAGCGCATTGGCCCGTCACCCAAGCATCTGATCCCACCGGGATCCCCGACACCTTGATGCCCTGCAAAGGCACCTCAGCGCCGGGCATCGGGTCACCATCCGCATCCCCCACCTCCCGGAAGGCTGCACACGCTCCCGACGGGATAATTATAGACGGCGCTCTTCTTCACGTTCAGTTCAAGGCCTATCTCCACGAGAAGTGGGACGGCTGTGTCATAGGCCGCCCGCGCCGTGGCCCTGCTCACCAACAATATGAATGTCGGCAAGGTAGGCGATGACATATGCCTCCGGGTGTGCTCGTAAAATAGCCCCAATACCCGGCTGCAACAGGGCCGCCATGAACAATGGGCCCAACGGGTCCCCTTGTTGGGTACCCTCCGCCGAGCTCACCCAATGGAACTCCCCATCCGCACCGCGCCACCCAAGCTTCGCCTCATGCCGAAAGCAGCTCTCCGTCATGCCGTGGAGCTTAGGGAAGTCCTCAAACACTGCCCGATATAATGACCTCCTGTGAATCGTGTTGAAGGCGTTCTTACAATCAAGCTGAAGGGCGCACCACGAGGGCACCGCCCCCAATAAAGCCTGCACCGTATGCACACACACCTCGGCTCCTCCCTGCACCCATACTCCCACTTGGGCCGCTGATGAGGCAGCCCCCTCCTCTGGTGGTCCTCCGAAGTGCTCCGCAAAGCGCATCCGCATCTGCCTGCAAACCACTTTACCTGGCCAGCCTTCTTAGCACCTCTTTCTCTTGCATGAACGCCAGCTTCGCACGTAACACCTCTGGACCGCTGTGAGCTGATGCCTCGACGTCCAAACATGCGCAAAGTTGAATCATTGAATGGCGGTTGGCGAGTAGTGTAAACGCTCCCATCACCGTGTTGTGTGTGTCGTACACACGTTGCTCGATTTCATTGGTAATTAAGACTAAAAGGGTCAATTAAAGTTATTGTGGGAACTGGGAACTTGCCCCATATTGTCCCCTTTGAAAACTGAAAATTTTGAGCCCAAGAACTGTTGATTTCATGGAGTACCCTTGCTTGGGGCTCCAAAAGACGGAGTTCACTTCTGATGACTGGGGCCAAACACTGCCCACAGAGGCAGCCTCGGCACATGATGAATGCAACCTTTGGGGACCCTTGGATGAACAGTGATCACACTCCCCAAAGGTAGAGGATGAGTTGCCTCGAGTTTGATGACAGTAGACTAAAAGAGCAGCCACGTAGCTAGAGGTTTGAGTGGCCTCCCATTGGAGGATAGGATTAGATTTCTGATCTGAAAAATCTGCTAGAAATTTTGTTGGCTAGAGCTATGTTGGTTAGCAACATGAAGTAGTCAGCTAGAGGAATGCAGCTCACTCTTGGATGAGCAACACAAGCAATCAGACCTTTTAAACTAGTGGAGACACCCAGAGAAGACATTCTTGTCTGTGTAGTGTGTCAAAATTGTTCATGTACCCGCCCACAACCTGGGAGATAGAGGGGAGGGGGGAAGGCATACCGGGCCTCTGAGCCCAGCCAGAGTCTAGGCTTAAAGCTAGCCTGGACATGCCCGGGACCCTGCTCCTATCAAATTGGCTACCTATCTACCACCTAAGGAACTAGAATGTAACTGTGGACTCATTAATTAAATGGCATGTGAGACCTTGTCTTTTCTCGCAGTGTTTGTCTGTAAGTTCCCCTTGCAGTAATGAGCAGACACAGGTGATTGCTCCTGGGCCTCAAGCAGATCCAACGTTCCTTCGGAATACTACTGCACCACATCGTATTATAGGTACGCCAGCGCCGGCACCAGAACCAGAACCAACATTTCGTACTTCAGTGAAGACGGTCGCTTCTTTGACAAGCAGCCAAAAGTCTTGTCATCATACAAATCGTACAGCTGGGCCACCCGGGACTCAACAGTGTGTGGCCGAGGAGGATACGGGTTCGTGACATCGTACGAAAGGTACAGAAGTTTCTTGCGACGGCTCAACTCCTTGTCCCCTTTGGTGTCAGCAGAGGACACTGCCGGTTCCTCTCTGTCCACCTTCGAGTTGAGCTGTTTAACCTGGTCCATCAAGGCCGTCATAACTTGGCTTCGCTGATTGATCTGTTGCTGTTGTCCGATCATTGACTTCATCCAATCGCCGGTAGTTGATAAGGGTGGGTCGGGACTGGGTGTGTCAATGCTGCCAGGTTTCAGAGAACCGGCACGGGTCGAGACGTGTTAGGGTTGTCCTGTGAGTCAACCATCAGTCTCTACCTCCTAAATACACAATCAGATCTAGGGAACTGTCGATTTTTTGCAGTGTGCCCAAACTGGAATACAGGTGTATTCCGTGAAGTTTATTTCCCTTCGAAAAGTGCAAAAGAACAGAGCTAGGTCCTGTGCCGGTTTGAACTCTACTTGTACAGGTATTGTCGCAGTGTCTGAAGGAATGTCCGAGTCGTCACTGTCACAGTCACAACTGACTCAGTTTCAGGGCAAATTCTGAAACCACTAAAATTCCGCTGCTCCAATTCAAACATACATGTTCATCTATGCAAGCAAGTAAGTATGTGTGCATACCCAAATTTCGTTAAGCTTTATTACCTGCGTGAGATCTGCTTCCCATAAGTTTGCCTGAGACCCTCGCACACCCCAATAAGCTCAGAGTCCTCAAACATTTTAGAAAAAATATACACTCCTCATATTTTGGTTTGTAATCTAAATAGCACATGCGGCTACACTAGCTCGGGCGCAATAATGGAAGTGCATTGCATTTGTTTAATTTACAATCAAGCCGGCAAATTATATTTATTTATATTATATTCGGACGTTCACTCGTCACCTTAACAAGTACCACTAGACTATCTAATCTTAAAATCTCAACTTTTCGACGCTTTGCATTTTTCATTTCTGAGTTCTCAGTTCAGAATGCTCACAATTTTGAAAGTACAGATTTGAGATTATTTCCACCGAGTCGCAACGTCGCGTCGCAACGTGAACGTCGCAACTCGCAAGCGAAGGCAAAGGGGCAAGCGAGGCTCGATACTGCCATACTCATACTCAATACTCATACTCTTAACTCTACTGATGAACTGATACTGTGTAGAGAATAATAATGAAAGGTCTCTTGTGACACGCGGATCAGGAGGCGAACAGACTGCATCTAGTCCTAGAAGTTCCTGCGCTGGCTGTATTAGTTACTGTGCAGCCTGAAATTCATACTTCTTTCTTCCTTCTTATAACTTGCCGGTAGCGTATGTGTTTTCGTTTGTGGTTCATATTATTGCCTTATAATTTTCGGTGAGATTGAGGTTGCTTCGTTCTTGGTTTCTAAGAGGTGGCAGAACTGTGATCCCTAGGGGTTTCGAGGGGAAAGAGAATCGCCGTTCAAAAGCTCACGCCACCTTTGGTCAGCGTTTATTTTTGTAGGTTTTGCGTCTACGCGGTGCTATCAGGTATATATGTACCTGAGCCATCGGCCTACTCATATATGCCAAAGATCACGCATACGTTTTGTATTCGTCACTTAACGGAATTTCCTCCGCTTTGTTTGTGCCGCGCAGACCTCAAGACTACAGTATCCGCGCTTGGCTTTCCAGGATTGCTATTGTTTGCTCATTCTTTTCACTGTTCGCTATGTATCAATAACCTTTCACAGATTGCCACTTGCGTTATTGGCCCATCAAAGCTTCATCCACTGTTTTCTTTTGGTCGCTGTCCTTTTTAAGGCAGGGCGAGCGTAGGCCGTTGGCAAAATTCCAGGTGCGATCGTGATTTAAGCCGAGAGCAGGATGTTACAATCGGGGTGGGCGCTGAGTACACCTGTGTGCTCGGTTCGTGCGTCCCGCCCCCAAAACGTTGATGCAGCATCCTAGTAGGTGTGGGATGGCATCGTGCTATACCCAGCAGGGATTGCCGGTTGTGACAATTTAAAGGTTGGCCTTTTTATTTGATTTAAATTTCAGATCGCGGCCGGCAGTGATTGATGCACAAGCCCAGCCCCCTCGCATACAGTAATAGGCAGTACCCGGCCGGGATAACCGGATGTGACCATTTTTTTAGGTTGGCCCTTCCATTTAACTAAAAGCTCCGAGTGCTACTAGCAGTGTATGGTGCACACGCACCGCCCCGTGGCATGATGTATGTGATATGCCGTACCCGGCCAGGATTCTTGGGTGTGGCCAATTTTTGAATATTGAACCAAGAGCTTTTGAACACTACCAACATTGTATGGTGCACACGCACAGCCCTGTGGCATGTTCCTGCAGTTATGTTGTGCTTTTGTCCTCTTTGCGTGATGTGGCTTGCAGATAGATGCGTTCTTATCTCGTTTGCTGCATTTGAGCCCGTGCTGCTAGCTAGAAAATAATACCGTTAGCCGTAGCTGCAAAATATACATTTTATCACCTGCCTTGATTTAAATGCAGTGTGTTGTCACTGCCCTCATAACTAGCTCTTTAGATATAATAAGTATTTATATCCAATTCAATAGACTTATACCATAGGGTGTTACTGGTACATTCTCGCTACAGGTACATTCTCGCTACAACATATATATATATATACTTCAAGAAGTATATACATTCAAAGTATATACATACAACTTGTTGTATATATATGGGTACCAAAATACTGTGACGCCAGTTGACAGATCGATGTCATCTCTGACTGCAAAACCAGCGGTTTTGCTGATTTTCAAGCCTCGCCACGCAACCCTAGAGAGCGACATACTGCGCTACTTGCGCACGCAATGTCACAGGCAAAAAATTAATTATAGAAGGGGAGACTTCGTCAGATAACTATTTATAGGTAGCACTAATTTTCCCGGGTTGCACCCCCCGCCGGGGTGCAGCCAATCTCCCAGTTCATGATGATCCGCAGTGTTTTGCGCTGAAACTTACGGGATTAGGAACGAACGAACATCATCCGTGAATTTTTTCACGTTATTCAAGTCTCATGTGCATATGCTTTGTCTTTGGCGGACACCTCGCGTGGAGTCGCACGCGCTTGTTCATAGCACTTGCGGGATGTTGAGATCCTCCCGCAAGCGCAAGATTCGAACAAGCGCGTGTAATAAATTTCGCTCCCCGCCCGCTGTAATGGTGCACGCTTTCCGTATCCACCCATATGACCTCTTAGAAGCAAACATATGGGTGGGCGCGTCCGCTTCCGATGTGATTGTCAGAAGCGTCGCTTGCGTCAAAATGTCCTCCGCCCGCGGGGTTCAAGCTACATGATCATCCCGTCATTGGACGCACTTCCTTCGGGATACTTCATACTAGTGAGTCAAGTAGTATCATATGACAGTAATAAGTGCAGTTCCATGTGTTATATCATGGATATCTGCATTAAAACGTCACTCACTGCAGTAGTTTTTTAACCTAAACGGGCTAAATTATCCGTGCAAAACATTCTCGCAGTTGAGCAAGAAGAAAATCAAGCGTGATCTAACGGTCTGTATTTCGATGACGAATAATGTTGATCGCAGTCCATTCGTTTCATTCGATTTCTTGGGTACCGTCGTCTTCGAGTTTTACAGTGGGGAATTAATCATAAATCTGTCAAGATTATTGTCACAGTATTTTGAGGAATACCCGATATATGTGTGTGTATGTGTGTTTATCCTTGGACCAATTCCTTTGGCACTCCGTACCCGCAGAAAATCAGCTGCACTATATATGTACCCTCACCACGGATCAAAGGATTCAACACACACTTTGGGACACTTATCCGGATTCTCCGGAGCTCACTAGTGAAGAATGGGACCCCCTAAGCATTACTGAGCGACTTGAGCCCCGCCGCATCTGCCCCGCCAGCACGATGTTGCCGTGTCTTTGGAGCCGGCTCCCCTCTGCCCCACGAGTTGCGCGAGCCACCTCTCTACCACCAAGCGAATGCGCAGGACGACCCCCACTCTGCTTCCCAAGCCTCACTGGGACAGCTGATGAGGCCCCCCGCAACTGCCCTGCCAGTGCAATACTACTGCTGTGCATCAGTGTCGACAACGGATCCGGGTCCAATCCAAATTTGTAGGACGGATCCAAAAATATTTCAGGCTTCGACACTTCGGATCCGGCAATTTCTATAAATCCGTTCGTATTTGTATCTGTCGGAGCCAACGAAAATCACGCTTCTTTCGAACGGATACACGAAATTCCAGGATTCTCACTGTATCCCAACCCGAAAATCCAGAAAATATCTGGATTAGTCTCCGTGGATCCGTCAAATTCCATGTTGCCGATCGAAAAGTCAAAAGTCAAAATATCAATAGTGATATGAATTTTGATTGTCAAGGGATATAAACTAACCGAAGTGTGGCCGAATGCCATGGAATTATCCTCTTGGCATAGCTGGGAAAGCGGGATCAAATTGGCAGATAGAGCCCTAAAGAGTGTGGGTCTAGATTTTTGTTTGGCGGGTTTGGATTCGTAGAATCGTCGGAATTGGCGGATTTTTTACGGATCAGGATTTGATGCTTTGAATCCAGTAAATTTTCAGGATCTGCCCGTATCTGCATCTTTCGAAGCCACTTAAATTGAGGCTTCGATAGGTCGGATTCTGATTTTTGTCTGGGTCCGGAACAACGAATCCAGATCCGTTGTTGACACTGCTGTGCATCTGAAGACGGCTCCCCTCTGCCCTTGGAGCAGCGCGCGTGAGCCATCTCTCCACCATGCACCGAGCGAGCGCGCATGACAACCCCTCTACGTACTGTGTGTGGCTTATCCTTGGACGGATTCCTTTGGCTGCACTATCTATGTACCCACACCGGGGATCAAAACATTCAACCACACCACTCGGGACACTTATCCAGAATTTCCGGAGCTTGATAGTGAAGAATGGGACCCCCTATCCCTAAGCCTCGTTGGGCCACGTGAGCCTCCACGTAACTGCATTGCCGGTACGCTGTTGGTATGCCTCCGAAGCCGGTTAGCCGCTGATCGAGCCACCCCACCGCTACCAGGCCCACGCCGAGGACCGTCCCGTTGCTGCCTTTCTGCCCTGATGCCCGGTCTCAAGAGGGCTTGTCCACCCACAACACCGCCAGAAATCCCATGGACCGTCCTAAGGGCGGGGCTGAGAATGATAAACTGAATTGCCTGCACCCGATCCTGCGCATCTGCGATTGATCTACCCCTGCCTGTAACAACCCCCCCAATCCCAACACCCAATATATGGGACTGAAGGCCTCGCACTGAATGCCCTGCAAGGAAGTTGCGAACTTGAGCAATGTGCTCCGCACTTGCACTGTGACTGCCGTGCTGCGCCGTTCCTACTCGGGGTCCCATCCCCACAGATGCCTGTGCGTCCCAAGCCCTCCCGGTGTCCAATAGTTCACCACCCGTCCGCCTTCCCGACAAGTGCTCACTGTTAGTTCCGGCATGCATGGCCAGCAACCCCGCCACGTGGGCGTGGAAGCCGATGAGATGCCGTGTGTCGCCGTACAACCTATTGTAAGTGGCCACCGCTGCCGGGATCACGGGTCCCCGAGCTTTGAGGGGCCCGGCTCGTGCCAACTCCATCCCCCTCCCCTCCACCCGCCCCTCGCTCAACCCCCACCACCCCTCCACCAGTTCCCTCACCGCCAACAGCCTCTTCAAGAAGTCCAGCCACACACCTGCTTGTCTCGAGCAAACCGGCCCAACCCCTCCTCGGCCAAAGCCCTCGCCTGCTCCGGGGAGGCCCCACTCTGCTCCTGAGTCCAGACCACGTGCTTTGGGCCCGGCGATACGAGCTCCTCCCACTTGTCCAAGATATCTTGGACACGCGAGACCGATTGGCCGGGCCCGCTTGCCCCCGCGGACATCTCTGCAGACTGAGTCTCCGCCGCTCCCACCGCTCCGCCGCTCGCCAACTCGAGACATTCCGCCCGTGTTGGAAATCCACGCACATCCACTAGACCATCCAAGAGCCGTGCCGCCATCCTGCCCGCCTCGCTTGCCCCACCGGAAGCCTGCTCAGACTGTTGCGTTCCCATAGCCCCCCCCCTTGCGCTCCGTCACCACGTCCACTCCGCCCAGCTTGCGTGGCATAGTCCGTCTCCTCGAAAGCGTCTTCCCAAGCCCTATCTACTACCAGCGCCAAACCCTCGTCTGCTCGCTGCTGAGCCACCTCCCCGCCACCAGCAAGACCGGGATCCCCGCGTCCACCCACAGCCCCGCCGCCAGCGCTGCGCCAACTGCCCCTAGTCGGGCACCTCCCTTGGGACCGTCGAATGAACATCCCCGCAACCCCCCGCGCTAGCGCAAAGGAGAGCTGCGGGACCCACCTCACCCTCCACCCCATGGAACCGCCCCGCCCCGCCCCTCATCCTCCCCACGCCCCTCCCTCGTCCCCCTCCTCGTCCACCTCATCTTCCTCCGCCGCATCCTCCGCCAGGTACCTCCGCCCACTAAACCGCCGCGGTGTCCTCTTCAAGAACGCCGCCGCCGGCCCGAACCCCCCGTACACCTCCACCCCTAGTGGAGGTGTACTGGTGCGGGAGCACATCCCCATACGTCGCCACCTTGCTCTCCTCCACGTTCCTCGCTGCCCCCCCCCGGGGCCATCATGGCTGCCCCAACGTGCGCATCTGCCATCGGCCGCGCCGTGGCCACATTGAAGATAACATGCTGGCCGGGCTCCTCCGTATCCAGAATCGTCACATCCGGGCAATGACGGGGGAGTAAGTGAGGTGCCCTGTGAAGTCGTAATGTAATGCCGATGCTAACGGGAAAGCCGACTTGGCCACCTCAAAGAGCACCCTCTGCAACTTGTGGTGAATGAAAGAGAACCAATCCCCCCCGCCAACTCCAGCCCCCTCGCGGCAAGCCAACAAGTGCGTACCGGTGGGATCCACCTCACCCCCACAATCCGGGCACCCCCCGACCTGGCCAAGAAGGGGCTGCTCAGCATGCAACACGTGGCGCACCGCCACACGGTACTCAGCCGAGCTAAGTTCTAAGGCAGGACAGCATGGGATGCCCCTGAGCAACGCCGGCAAAATGCTGTCGAAGGTCACCAAGTATAGCCAAGGAAGACGCGCCTGTCCCACAAAACCAGCCAGCCTAAGCCAATCAGCGGAATGGAGGACAGCAACATAGACCCGTTAGGCACGCTTTTGTGAACTGCTGTAATCACTCGACGTCTTGACGTCGTCCGCCTTTGGCACTTACTTGCGGGGGCAAATGCTGCTCCGCCTCTCTGGCCTCCTCAATTTCCCCCATCGCCTCCGTCACCGTCCGCATGGCATTCTGTATAACGACTGGACGTACGGCAAGCCGCTCTCAGCCCCGAGGTCCCCGCATCCCTCCGTCACCGTCGCAAAAAGCCCCCGCATGTCCCCCCACACTTGCGCAAACCCGCCTAGCCAGGCTGCACTGCTCACCCTCGTCGCCTTGGTCAGCCACATCCTATGTGGGAGAGTAGCAAACTCGAGGGAATGCGAGGCGAGTCCACCCCCCGGAAGCAAATCCTGAAGCGCCTCCCACATCCTCCTGTCATGCCCCTCCGCCGCTGCCCGCATCATCTCTGGCGGCACACCCTTGAGCCAGAACGAAGCCCAACCTCGGATGGGCACAATAACGGAGCAAAAGCCCCTGAGCCTGCGTGTGCCCGAGCTTGTTCAGGGTGGGCAAGATGCCCCAGAGCTCCTCCACCTTCTTCAACATCTCCGCCACGACCGCCTCAGCCTTCCCAACCGGCACACCCAAGACGTTGATGAAGTCCAGCTCCCCCCGCACTCCTGGCATCTCCTTCACAAAGTTGCCGACGTCTCCCTCTGGCGAGTAAGCCACCGATTTTGTAGGCTGGATCTCGAGGCCGACTGCTACCCCTTCCTCCAGATAGGTGGTGTATGCTGCCGTGGCCAGCACCGGAGGGCCCATGAGGAGAACATCGTCCAAGTAGGCCATCACAACCACTGCGGGGTGTCTCTCCTGAACCCGCTCTAATGCCGCTTGTAACGGCGCGGCTAGGTATAGCGGCCCAAGGGGGTCCCCTTGCTGCGCACCCTCCCGCGACTTGATGAAGCGCATCACTGACCCGTCCGCACTCCCCAGCCGAAATCCAAGGTTTGCCTCGACTCCATAGCACAGGTCCGTCCACGCCCATAGCTCTGGGAAGTCTCTATCGATGGCCTCGAACACCGCCTCTCGGTGGAGCGCGTTAAACACGTTCTTGGCGTCAGCCTTGACACAGACCCACTGGTCCAGCGCCGCCTGCACGAGATGGACTCCAAGGTTTGCACCACCCTTGACCGCAACCCCAACTTGCGCCGCTCGCAGCCCCTGTGCCCCGTCCTCCCTCCGGCCTCCCACAGAACCGGCTCCTAAAGGCCTTCGCCCGCTGCCTGCAAATAACCTTCGCCACAAGCTTCCTGAGAACCTCCCCACAAGCAATGGGCCGAATGTTGACGCCAAGGTTGTCCTTCAATAATGCCACCAAACGTGCTCCGGCCAGCCATTCCCGCACCCCGCCTAGGACACGGCCTGCCGCAAGATGATTACAGACCTCCAACAGCGCGTCCCCCCCACCAGAGACATGAACCGCCCACAAGTGCTCCCACCGCCACTGAGAGCTCCCCGGCCCCGAGGCTCGCGGCACGTTCGGCATCACGTCGTCAAACACCTTCCCATCCAGCTCAAGCGCCCGCCCCTGGAGCTCCCAACGTCCATCTCTAGCGACCTCTTGCCGTTTGCTGGTCCCTGCCGGATGCAATCGCTCCAGCCTCTTTAGCGTCTCCCTTGTCGCCGGGGCCAGCTTGGTCGACTCCAACCTTTTTGCCGCCTTCCCCAGTTGTCCCGCCTTCACCAGCCGCACAGCATCCCGAAGCACCCGCTCTTCCCCAGCATCCACCGCCACCCGGCGACCTTCCGGTGCCTCGGCAAACAAACTCACACATTCCCCCTGCATAAACTTGCAGCAACGATCCCGAATGACCTGCGCCACGCCCTTCTTCAGCCCCTGTGGCACCGGCTGAAGCACCAAGTGCAGGATCAGCAAGAACAGCTTGTACGCCTCGATATCCTCCGGATCTACCCACATCCTCGCAAACACGACCATGACACGTGTAAATAATTGAGAAATTTATTTCTCAATTATTTTGGAAGTACGGGGGAGAAAATTTCTGCTTGCAAAAAATGAGCCCGAGGCTCGACGAGGACATGTGAATTTTTTGCGGATTTTTTCCCAAGGATTTCTCAAGGCAGAGCCGAGGAATCCGCGGGGTCGACTTCTCTGTGTTCTGATTGGCTACGGTGTCACGGGGGAGCCGTGACAGTCGAGTCAGATCTGTGTTCAGGCAGAGCCGGAACACAGAGGTGCTTTCTGAGTGGTTGAGCGAGATCTGTGTTCATGCGGAGCATGCAACACAGATGTGCACTTTGCAAGGCTTGTGACGCTTGGGCGGAGCCCGTCGAGATGAAGAGACTTTCGGAGCTTTTGAAATAAGCTGCGACAGTTCACTTCACTTCATTCTGCGAGAACTTCGGGCTCCGAGTCTACCAATTAAAAAAGTTTTGAAATTTTCAAAAAGTTCTCGTGGAATATTTTAAACTCTAAGCAGCAATGGCAGCAGCGAATGAAGCAACGAACGTGGGATCGGAGAAGTGCGACACTGCGTACACGGACCTGCGTGCAGTGACGCGGATGCTGGCGATGGTGAATAATGTGGACAAGAAGTGTGACGCCGTAGCACCAGCTTTGGATCGGTGTATTCGTTTCTTTGAGGAGGCGGAGCTCGAGAGGGCAGTGGAGGTTCTGAACTTCGGGCTGGCATCCGGCGTTTTTACGCCCGCGGTGCGAGACGGGCAAGGTAAGGTGACGGAGAAGGCGATCTTGAAACCTCCAGCGAGGGACAGACCGGCTTTCGTAGCAGCGCTGGGGGAGGCAGCAGAGCAATGCGTGGAGGTGCTGGTGACGCGATTGAAGTTCAAGCTCCCGGAGGTGCCGCAGCAGTCGGCGTCAGAGAACCGTACCAGCGAAAAGCGGGCGCGGGAGGACGACGATGAGAATGAAGAGGAGGAGGAGGCAGATGGTACTGTGTTTGAAGAGGGGGAAGAGGTAGCGACAGCGGAAAGGACCAAGAAAGGTAAGAGAGGTGCAGGTATCTCGCCGGATGATCTTGCGCGGGACGAGGAACTGAAGCGACGGATGGACGCGTTCTTGATGCAGAAGGTGGCGGGCTATGCGCCCGCAACCGGAAAAGGTGAAAGCTCTTTCCTCGCTCTGCGGGAGGCGCCTTGCGCGAAACTGAGGAAGCAGATTATTGCTGACCCAGTGTCGGGAGAAATGAATTCGGTGTCAGTTCCGCGTCTGACTAAAGCCCAGTTCTTAGCGCAGAACATGAAAATGGTGGAAAAGATCGAGCCTGAGTCGGAACGGGAGCATTTTTTGAACTATGTTTCCTGGATTGTGAGCCTTGACAACAGGTATACGTGGGCAGACCTTTATGACTTTGACACGCAGGTTCGAGATGACATGATTGCGGGTAGGATTGAGTCGTGGGACCCAATACAGTTGGGTTTCCGTTTCCAGTACTCGTTTCTGGAGACCCTGGGGTAGGCGAGCCGGCGTCTACTCGACGACAAGGGCAGCCGAGGGAAGGGTACTCGTGACACCCGGGACAAAGGTTGGAAAGGTAAAGGTGACCGGAAGGACGCTGTCTGTGATTTCTTTCAGCTCGCGCGCGGGTGTAAGAAAGGGAAGGATTGTGGATTTATCCACGCGTGCCGCAAGTGTAAGTCGGCAGCGCACGGGGCGTCGGAATGCGAAAAGTGACTAGCCGTGGAGGAGGAGGAACGGGAGGAGGTACAGGAGCCGGTTTCGCCTGTACTGCGGGAACCGGCAGGAGGAAAAGGTGAGGCAGCGCGGGGGAAGGCGCGTAAGCCGGAGAGGACCTGGACAGCGAAGTTCTTGGCGTTGTTCACCGCGGTGGGAGTATCGCTGGCGTCATACGGCGTGCCGGAGGCAGACCACCGCCAGTACCTGCAAGATGTGGAGGCGGTGGGCGCGGTGGTGTCGCCACTTACGCTGCGGGCGGACAGATGGGCGCAGGCAGCCTGGGGGTTGCCGGGCGCGGAGGCGGTGGTTCGGGGGATTGCCACGGGCTTCTCGTGGCAGCAGGCTGAGCCAGAGGAGTTCTTCCGGGTGGAGAATTATGTGCCACCGGAGCACGAGGAGAAGGTCGAGATGAAGCTGCAAGAGGAAGAGGCAGCGGGAAGGATGGTGCGCACAGATGTTGAAAGTGTGCCCGGTGTGTCTGCTCTTGGAATTGTACTAAGAGTTGTGGATGGAAAGGTGAAAGAGAGGATTGTGCACGACCCGTCTAGACCTGTAGGACTGTCAGTGAATGACAACTGTGAGATTGACAAGAGAAGGTTCCAGTCTGTGGAGGAAGCCTTTGGTCTGTTGCAGCCATACAGTTATATGGCCAAGATTGACTTGAAAAGTGCGTACAGATTTGTGGGGATTGCTGCGCCACTGTGGAGGTTCTTGGCGAGCGAGTTCGGAGGAGTGCTGAGGATTGACACGAGGTTTCCGTTCGGGGTTAAAGCTGCCCCGGGGCTCTTTCACGACATAACTCAACTGGTGAAACGGATGATGCAGCAGAGAGGTTTCCCGGGGATTGTGGTGTACTTAGATGACTTTTTTGGTGGCTGACTCGGAAGAGGATTGTCAGCGGGGTTTTGAGATGCTGCTGGAGCTTGTTGAGTATTTGGGATTTGAGGTGGCCCCGGAGAAGGTGGAGTCACCTAGACAGGATTTGGTCTTCTTAGGAATTAGACTGCAGTCCAACTACTCAGGACTGGGGATTGTGACGATGAGTGTGGAGGAGAGTCGGGTCCAGAAGGTGGCCTTAGCCTGTAGGGAGATGGCAGTGCTGAAGACAGTGAGAGTAAAGGAAGTGCAGAGATTGGTGGGCCAGTTGATGTTTTGTGCACGGGTAGTGTACGGGGCCAAGATGTTTCTGAGGTCCGGGTATGACTTTATCGGGAGAGCTGGTAAGATGAGGAGGTTCTATGACACGGTACCGAGGGACCTCAGTCGGGACTTGATGTGGTTGGCCAAAATTTTGGAAGAGTACAATGGTCAGGCTGTGGTACTGAACCGAAGGCCGGTGGTGAGAGATTTCTTTGCAGTGGATGCTGCCGGGGAAGAGGCAGTGGACGGAGGAATGGGTGGTTTCTTCGGGGGAAGATGGTTCGCAGTGAAGTGGGAGGAGGTGAGGCAATGGAAGGTCCAGCCTTTTAGCCCCTTCACAGATGTGGCTTCGAGCCACATCAACTATTTGGAGCTGTTTGTGATTTTCTGGGCCCTGAGGAAGTGGGGGCACCTGTTGAGAGGGTGTAAGGTTGTCATTTGGAGTGACAATGAAGCAGCCAGATTGATGACAAGGAACCTGTGGGGGAAGGCAACATTCATTCCTTTACTGAAGGAAATTTTGTTGCTGACTATCAGACATGATGTGAGGCTGGTAATGAAAAGGATTTCCACAAAGGCCAATGACTTGGCTGGCGCTCTGAGTAGGAGTCAGATGGGAAGGTTTCAAGACCTGCTGAAGGGGTGGTCGAGGAGAGAGGCCCCGAGGGACCTGGATGACTGGATGGTGAAAGACTGGTTGTGGGACAAGATTAGGCCGCTCGGGCCCTTTGCAGTGGATGCATGCTGTGATGAAGTGGGAGCGAACTCCCGGTGTTTCCTTTGGTGGTCCAAGGAGGACTCTTGTTTGATGAAACAGTGGAGGGGGCTGAATGTGTACTGCAACCCACCCTTCTCCTTGCTGTGGGAAATTCTGACTCATTTCCTCAGGGAGAAGCGAGCAGCGCCCAACACAACCTCTGCAGTGTTTGTGCTACCCTTCTGGCCAACTGAGAGATTCTGGCTAGAGCTTGTGGTGCCAGCCATGGAGGCCGGGTTGTTTGTAATCCTTGAGTACATCCCAGTAGACACAGATGCGTTCACCTCACCGAACGGGGTAAGGGGATTGAGAAAGGACTGTGGCCCCACGAGGTGGCCGGTGGTGCTGGTTGCCTGCCGAGTGACAGCCCCGAAGGCGAAAGCATGGAAGAGAATTGGTTTGTGACTGACCATGGAGGGGGGAAAAGGGGCAATGCAAAGTATGCAAAGCCCAAGGAATGGCTGAGAGCCAGGTGGAACTTCATCCTGAGTGTTGCTGATGCGGACAACACAAAGAAGAATCACACGACCGGCCAGAGAGCCTTTGTCAGATTTATGCTAGCCTTCGGAGAAGGACCGGTGGTACCGGTGTCAGATGAGGATCTAGCGATGTTTTATGTTTTCCAGTCACAGACTTGTAAAGTCTCCACCTTGAAGAGCTATACAGCCGGTGTGAGAAGATTGCATCTAGAGACGAAGTTTGAGTGGGTGCCTGTTAGCCACCGATTCCAAGTAGCTCAGACTATGAGAGGACTGAAGAGGCTGCTAGGAGATGAAGTAAAACAGAAGCTCGCAATTACACTGTTTATACTTGCAAGAATGTATCAAGTAATGAATTTTATTGACTGTAACATGGTGACTTTGTGGGCAGCAATGTTGACTGCTTTGTTGTGCTTGCTTCGAAAAGACAATGTCTGTGTAGGAAAAGTGGATGCCTTTAATGTTAGGCGGGTCCTTAGAAGAAAGGACTTTGAGATGAGGAATGAGACAGTGTGGGTGACACTGGTGTTCTCGAAAGTGATCCAATTTGAGGAAAGGACACACAGAGTGGCCATGAGGGCCACGGGAGGAATGTTGTGCCCGAAAAGGGCCTTAGCCAAGTGTTTTGAGCTAACCCCGGCAGAGCCGGAGAGCCCGGCTAACCTGTGGAAGTCAAGGGGCAGGACTGTGCCCATGACACACGGAGTGTTCGTGGGGGAGGTGAAGAAGCTGATCCGGAGGATCGGTCTTGACCCGAGTCAGTACTCGGGACACAGTTTTCGGAGAGGGGGGGCCACGGTGGCCTTTAACCTCGGGGTAGACCACCTGTTGATTAAACTGCAAGGAGACTGGGTCTCAAATGCATACCAGAGGTATGAGCAGTTGACTGAGGCACGGAGGCTGGAGCTGCCAAAGAGGCTGGCTGCCAGAATGAAACAAGTGGAATGTAAGTGGAAGTGCATCGGTAAGCACAAGTCTGGCAGCAAGCCACTTCGGCATTTGGGTAGCTGAAGCGCCAGCCGGTTGGGAGGAAGGAACTTGCAGAAGCCGTGAGGCCCTGCAGTTGGGCTGACTCTTCGGCAACCCCGGTTGCAGACCACCTCCCTAGAAGTACTCAAAGTTTGTTGTGAAACAAAGGTGCTCATGAGCACCACCTCTGTCCCAGAAATTATCTCCCTTGGAGGTACTTACTCAGTGAGTACTCCACGCAACCGCTTGGGGACCATCAGGGAGGGAAAGTCACTGACCGCACAAGTCTGCAAACTCATCCCCCGCTTCCACTCCCACCCAGCCCCCCTGCTCACCAGTGCCACCCCCCCTGCCCGAATGCCCGCCTGCTCCAATCGTTGCCCGTCACGTTCCCCTCCCCGCCACCCGTACCGGTTCACAACGCTGAGCCACGCCGGCCGCGCAACCCCCACTTCTAGAGCGATGTTGGCGCAGGCCCGACTCCGCAAGGATGGCCCCACATCCCCCCTCTGGGCACCGCGTGAGCCCAGCCGCAGACAGCAAGCGGTTCGAAGCATCAGGATGGTTGCGCCAGAAGTGCTCCGTCAAGGCCTACCTGCTCGCAAGGCGCCCTACAGTGCACCCAGGCATGCACCGGGCACAAGATCGCCCCCGCCCGCTGCCCCGCCCTGCGCTGCCCGCCACCCAGCCTGGACCGCTCTTCACCTCCCCATGGACCCCCCACAGCCGCAGCCCCCGCATGCCCAGAAGGCTCTGCCTCTCCCAGCGTTAATTCCAAGTGGAGCGAGAGGTGAGGGTCCTCCACGCCCTCCCCGCTACGCATCGCCATCCCACCCGCCTGACCACCCACTCCCGCGGCCATAACTCCACCTCTGACCCCCTCAAACACCGCCACCACCGATCCTCCCCACCACCACCCCATCATCGTTCCGAGGCAGCCGCCGACCCATGAGTAGGCCTCTCTCCTCCTCCCTGCTCCAGCCATCAACCTCCTCAACTGCGACGTGACCACCACCATCCCGCCTGAACAAGCGGCCATCGTGGCCTCCCGGGTCTCTTGGCCCACCCTCCAGAAACACCTCCTCCCTCACCAGGTTCCCATCAAAATACTCGATCACCGTCGCGGCATCCTCAGATCCCCCTCCCCCACCCGCCCCCAAATCAATCACGCTCACCCGGCCAATACACCTCCACCAGGGCACCTACCTGCAGTGCCCCCCTCGGGGCTCCTGCCCACCCCCACCCGCCCCCAATATATACACTAGAAATACACCCCGCCGCATCCACCGCAAGACCCCCGCCCGGCCCATCCGCTCTCCCAACAACAATACTCCCCTGATTCGCTTGATTATCACCCTCAGTATTAGAATTCATCACGAAGAGATACACCAAGTGCCATCTAGCACACCTAGTGCCAAGAAATGATCTAAACCTCCCCACGAGTCGTCGCAGCACCCGGACCCAAATCGCCTTTAAAATGCAAATGGCCGTGGCCCCAGAAGCCCGGCCCTCGCCCCGGGGAAAGGGTAGGGCCGATGCCAACCACCAAGCAGAGCATCCGCTTCAATGCCCGGAAGCTGGCTGGGTCGGCATGGAGGACCTTCCCGAGGATCATGCAAGTGCTGCCTCAGCACCCACAGTACCCCGAGAAGTATCAATTTACCTGGCCCACTACTATACCAACCATTGCGGGAGGCGTTGCAACCGCGCCCCAAAAGGTCAATTGTACCCTCGACCAATGCTCCCGATGTTCATCCGCCCGCCGCCCATGTGTGTGTGTGTGTGTGTTTATCCTTGGACCGATTCCTTTGACATAACATAGCTGCAGAAAACCAGCTGCACTATGCACCTTTACCAGGGTTCAAAGGATTCGCCACACACACCTCAGGACACTTATCCGGATTCTCCGGAGCTCACTAGTATGGTTAAATTGGAGCCTGCGGAATTTTAGAGGTTTCTGTGCCGGTAGATCGATCAGAGTTTCCTGAGCCGTTAGATCAAAATCAGCAGCTGAGTTAGATCTAAAGGCTTTACACACGACAGTATTTAGGAGTTCCGCCCGTGGGAATCCGCAGCTCTGTTCTTTTGCCTTCGCAAAAGAACTTCACAAGAAATTTGTCCTCGCGGGGAAATTCTTAGTGCGGCACACTGCAAAAAGTTTTACCCCACATTTTAACGTTACTGTGGAAGTTTAAACCCTTGACGACTTACTACAATGAGCGATCAAGAAGGTGAGCAAGGCGCGTCGGAGAACAATGCTGGCGCGGCTGGACAACCGGCTGCGAAGTCCGGGATGGAAGTCCTGTTGGAGCAACAGGGCGAAATGATGAAGCTCATGATGAAGCAGATGGAGACTCTCGCAGCGAGAGTTGAAGTCGCGGAGGAGGCGGCAGCAAAAGCCGCTTCGCAGGCTGGTGGTTCCGCTCAGAGCGGAGACGCGGAGTTGGAGGCATTAAAAAAGCTCCCGTATGTTCCACACGTTGAAGGGAATCCGTTCCCTGCGAGACCTGCAACACTGGAGACTGACATGCCGCAGATGTACGACCTGTACAACGACAAGACCTACGACGCCCTCTCCAAACGCACCAACTCGTCCATGCGTTACGAGCAGTTGGTGCTTGCCCCTGCGCTGTCGTACATGCACGATGCGATTGCGTTTTCCGAGGTGACCCTGGACTGGTGTCAAGACGAAAAGGATCCCCCAACGGTGGAGGAATTGAGTGAGCGCGTTTTCGCAGCGCACAACACGTTTAAGGGCGTTCTTTCGCTCCTGAACAACCGTTACACCATGTTGCAGCTCAGAGCGAGCATGGAGTCTGACGCAACGTCGCACGGCGGAGCTGAGGCGTTGCGGGCGAAGTTGGCCTTCATCGAGGCGAAGGTGTACGCAGGCAGCGACGGGTTGGTGAGCGACTCAGTGCTCACGAAGTGGTTGAAGGAATTCGACACCACGAAGGCGAAGGCCGTGATGAACACGCACGCTAAGGCCAACGCCAAAGTTTCGACTTTTCGTGACCGTCAAGCAGGCAAGGGCAAAGGCGCTGGAAAAGGTGAAGGTGGCCGCGGCAGCGGCAAGGGAGGTAAAGGGTCAGGGCTTGGGCGAGGCGCCCAAGCCCAGACCTAACTTTCCGATCACGGAAAGGTTGGACGCCTTCCGCCCCTCGGGGCGTTCAACGGAAAGAGCCCACCCTGCAGGAAAGGGTGCGGAGCAGAAGGGGGGCATGGCGCGCAGCTGGCGCGAACTCAGAGGTAATGCAGTGGATCAGCAAAGGGGCAAAGATGCGATGGGTCGACAAGGCGCCTCTGCCTTTCGATCACGGAGTGTCGTTGGGCGACGCCACCCCTCCGCAGCTGGAGTGGATGGCCGCAGAGACCGAGCGGTGTCTCAAAACGGGCGCATGGGTGCGAGCGAGGAGGCGACGACACGTATCCCGAGTGTTCCTGGTGCCGAAGCCGGGGACGAACAAGTGGCGTCTTGTGATGGACTTCCGCTGGTTGAACGCTCACTGCGTCGAAATCTCGCTGCAAGATGGAGACGTTGAAGAAGCTGCGTCGGCTCGCCAAGCCGAACGACTGGTGCTTCAGCTTCGACCTCCAGGACGGTTACCACGTCGTGGGGATCGACCCCGCCTTCCAGGAGTACATGCAGTTCGACGTGCGGGGGGAATTATTCCAGTGCGGCGCCCTTCCCTTCGGCTGGAACGACTCGCCACGAATCTTCGCCAAGGTCATGAAGGTGCTCGTGGAGTGCCTGCGTTCTCCGAGATCCGCGGGGGATCGGCGGGAAGTGCGGAAGCTGCAAAGCGGAAGCAAAGTGCGACGACGTTGGGCTGTTCGCAGACGAGCTGGAGGATGCGGCCGCGAGGAGCATCAGCAGGGGGCGCGGGTGCTCCCTTACATGGACGACTTCCTGTTGCTGCTAAGCAGCAGGATCGAGGCGCTCAGGGCGCGCGAGCTGACAACTCGGGTCTTGGTGAGACTCGGATTGTCGCGCAACGAGAAAAAGGGGCAATGAGAGCCGACGCAGCTGGTGGAGCACCTCGGGCTCGAGGTGGACCTCAAGGCGGGACAGTTCCGCGTGACACCGGCGAGGCTGCAGAAGATTCACCTGCAGTCCAAGGCGCTTCTCAGCAAGGCGTCGCGACAGCGGAGGTGGCTCCCAGCTAGGAAGCTGGCAGCGTTCACGGGGCTCTGCCCGTCTGTGTATCTGGCAGTCCCTCCGGCGAGATTGTATCTCAGGGAGCTCCACTTCGTGCTCTCCACGAGGCGGGGATGGGGCGCGAAGGTGAAGCTCACACGGCAGGCGTGGAGCGACATCGAGTGGTGGCTCAGGCTGCCGGCTCAGAGCCGGTGGAACGGTCGCAAGATCTGGCGCAGCCCCACGAGAGCGAAGGTGCACACCGACGCGTCTCTGTTCGCATGGGGCGGTGTGCTGAACCTCAAGCATGCGGCAAGAGGATTCTGGTCCGACGAGCTACGGCATCTACACATCACGCACCTGGAGTTGGAGGCCGTGTACAAGACGGTGCAATCCTTCTTGAGAGAGCTCACCGGCAAGGTGGTGCGCCTCTACTGCGACAACCAGGCGGTGGTGGCCATGCTCTCGCACTTCACGTCGCGCAACCCGGAGCTAATGCGGCGGATGCGGCGCCTGTGGATCCTGCTGGACTTAAACGACATCGAGCTCCAAGCGAGGTACATCAGAAGCGAGGCAAACGAGTGGGCCGACCGCTTGTCTCGGGACCGGGACCTGGACGACTGGCGGCTGAACCGCAGGTGGTTTCAGTGGGCGGAGCGGGAATGGCACCAGCACACCGTGGACCGCTTCGCCTCGGAGCTCTCCGCCCAGCTGCCGCGCTACTACGCACAGTGGCACGACCCGGGGTGCGAGGGCGTGGACTCTTTGGCCTTTTCCTGGCTAGGAGAGGTCAATTGGGTCAACCCCCGTGGTCCCTCCTCGACGAGGTGGCGCACAAGCTGCGGGAGGAGAAGTGCGCCGCCACGGTGGTGGCGCCCTACTGGCCGGGGCAGATGTGGTTCCAGCAGCTGGAGGCCATGGCCGACGAGGTGGTGATCTTGCCCCGGGGCAGGGACCTCTTTACTCCCAGCCGGCTGGGAGGGTCCGAGCTGCTCGGGGCCTCAAGCTGGGACGGCATCATGTTCCGCATCTCCGCCTCCCGGTGAGCCATTACCTGCAGGATGGGAGGCGGGCAGCCGGGCAGGCGCCACAGGCGGGGCTGGCGAGTGGCCTCAAGGTGAAGGTGTACTGGCCCCAGGATGATGCCTGGTACACCGGCACCGTGGGTGACACGGGGTCGGACGGCCTAACCCACATTGCCTACGAGGATGGTGACAAGGAGGACCTGGACATGAGCAAGGAGAGGTATGAGGTGCTCCCGGCAGCGGTGCAGGAGGTGACTGGCTGGGATGCGGCGCTTCAGGAGCGCTGGAGAGGAGAGCTGGGGGACAGCTCCCTCATTGAGCTGGCAGTGCAGATGCAGGGGGCAGCATTGGGCGGCAAGACGGTGGGCAACTACCGGCCGAAGGCTCGGGCCTTCATGGCATTCTGTGAGGCGGAGGGCAGACAGTGGCTTCCGGCAACGGGGGCCACGGTGAGGTTGTACATTGCTCACATGCTGGACAAGGGCACGGTGCAGGCGTCCAACATGCAGCCCTACCTATCCGCCATCAACAACTACCACGAGGACATGGGATTCCCCGGGCCTGCCAGGGGCCGGGCGATCTCCAGAGCAGTGAAGGGCATGGCCCGCCTCCAGGTGCAGGCGGCTGAAGCCGCGGGTGAGGAGCAGACGGTGCGGACCTGGCTGCCTGCCAGGCATGTCTCAGCGGTGCATGCGCACGGGCTGGGGCTGGAGCCGGTGGGCCGGGCAGCTACGGAGCTGCTGAGGGCGTGCACCTACGTGGTGTTTGCCTTCGTCACCTTCGGCCGGCCAGAGACGGGCGTCTCCATGCGCAGGGAGCACATCAGCATCACAGGTGATGACATCTCCGTGGTTCTCCACAAGGAGAAAGGCAGGGGGCACGTGCGCCTCAGGAGGAGGCTCACCATCCCCGCAGCGGGGGTGGCGGGGCTTGTGCAGCTCCTGCAGCACTGGCAGCAGGTGCGGGATGCCTGTTGGGGGCATCGCCCGGTGACAGGCTCGGAAGTGCAGGGCAGTTACTGGAGGCTGCCGTGGGAGCAGGGAAAGCTCCAGTCGGCGCAAGCTAATGGCTGGGTGCAGTTGGCATTGGGGAGGCTGGGGTGTGTCCCTCCGGAAGGGGGACACTTCTCTGGCCACAGCACCCGCAAGGGGGCTTGTACCTGTGCCAGGGCTGTGGGCGCGGCGCTTGAGAAGTGCTGCTTCCTGGGCGGCTGGTCTCAGCTGTCCTCTGCCATCCACTCCTACATTGACCCGGCAGCTGTTCCCGACGAGCACATGGAGAAGTACTTCGGGTGGACCACTCCGAGATGGCGACAGCAGCAGCAGCGGCAGCCTGGCACAGGGCAGTGTGCCTAATGATCTCTGTTACATGGCAATGAGATGTGAAGTGCAAAAGAAATGGTTAAATTGGAGCCTGCGGAATTTTAGAGGTTTCTGTGCCGGTAGATCGATCAGAGTTTCCTGAGCCGTTAGATCAAAATCAGCAGCTGAGTTAGATCTGAAGGCTTTACACACGACAGTATTTAGGAGTTCCGCCCGTGGGAATCCGCAGCTCTGTTCTTTTGTCTTCCCTACCCACCCAACCCAAAAGACTCTAAACATTTTGCCTTAAAAGCTGTGCATCAGCCTAAAAAGCATGTGAAGCTGTGAATCAGCCTAGAAAAGACATTCCAAAAAGAGATTTTCTCTCACACACTTAAAAGCATGTAAGAAGAAAGCTATTTTTAATGAAATGCTATGCAGTGTGCCTTTTGGCAATGAGATGTGAAGTGCAAAAGAAATAGTGAAGAATGGGACCCCCTAAGCCTTACTGAGCCACTTGAGCCCCGCCGCATCTCCACTGTAGTATTGTTGCCGTGTCTCTGGAGCCGGCTGATCGCTGCCCCCCGATCTGCGCAAGCAATCTCTCCACCACCGAGCGAACGCGCAGGACGACCCCTCTACTGTGTGTGTATGTATGCTTATCCTTGCGACTCCTTTGGCACCCCGTAGCCACAGAAGACTGCACTATGTACCCACGCCGGGGATCAAAGGATTCAGCACACGCTTCGGGACACTCATCCGGATTCTCCGGAGCCCACTAGTGAAGAATGGGACCCCCTAAGCCTCGCTGAGCCACCCGAGCCCCTCTGCATCTGCACCGCCAGCGCACTGCCACCTTGTGCCTGAAGCCGGTTCATCCCTGCCCCCCAAGCTACTGTGTGTGTGTATGCTTATCCTTGCGACTCCTTTGGCACACCGTAGCCGCAGAAGACCGGCTTCACTATGATTGTACCCACGCCGGGGATCAAAGGATTCAGCTACACCGTTCGGGACACTTATCCGGAATTTCTGGAGCTTGACGGTGAAGAATGGGACCCCTAAGCCTCGTTGGGCCACGTGAGCCTCCACGTAACTGCATTGCCGGCTCACGGTTGTTGTGCCTCTGAAGCCGGTTAGCCATTGATCGAGCCACCCCATCGCCACCAGGCCTACGCCGGGGACCGTCGCGTTGCTGCCTTACTGCCCTAATGCCCGGTCTCAATAGGCCGTGTCCACCCACAACACCGCCAGAATTCCCAAGGACCGTCCTTAGGGCTTGAGAATGATAAACTGAATTGCCTGCACCCGATATTGCTCGCCCGCCATTGAGCTGCCCTTGCAACCCTGTGTGTATGTGCCTTATCCTTGGACCGATTCCTTTGGCACACCGAAGCCGCAGAAGACCGGCTGCACTATGCACCCTTACCAGGGTTCAAAGGATTAGCCACACACCTCAGGACACTTATCCGGATTCTCCGGAGCTCACTAGTGATGAATGGGACCCCCTAAGCCTTACTGAGCCACTTGAGCCCCGCCGCATCAGCATTGTAGCGTTGTTGCCGTGTCTCTGGAGCCGGCTCACCCCTGCCCCCCGATCTGCGCAAGCAATCTCTCCACCACCGAGCAAACGCGCAGGACGACCCCTCTACTGTGTGTGTGTGGCTTATCCTTGGACCGACTCCTTTGGCACACCGTAGCCGCAGAAGACCGGCTGCACTATGTACCTTACCAGGGTTCAAAGGATTCAGCCACACACCTCAGGACACTTATCCGGATTCTCCGGAGCTCACTAGTGAAGAATGGGACCCCCTAAGCCTTACTGAGCCACTTGAGCCCCGCCGCATCTGCTCGATAACGCTGTTGCCATACCTCTGGAGCCGGCTCACCTCCGCCCTCCGATCTACGCAAGCAGTCTCTCCACCATCGAGCGAACGCGCAGGACGACCCTCTACTGTGTGTGGCTTATCCTTGGACCGATACATTTGGCCACCCCCACTGCCAAAGATCAGGTGCTCTATGTACCCACACTAGGGATCAAAGGATTCAGCACACACTTCGGGACACTCATCTAAAATTTCCGGAGCTCTGTCGTGAAGAATAATGGGACCCCCTATAAAGCCTCACCGAGCCATTAGAGCGCCTCTGCAACCGCTCTGCTCGCGCACCGTTACTTTGCCATTGGCGCCCGTTCACATCCGCCCTCTGAGTCGCGCGAGCCATGCTCCCACCATGAATCCTGCGCTCCGCACCACCACCTTGCTCCCTGCCAACCCCATAGCCTGGCCTCGAGGCACCTTGCCCACCCATCAAATGTGTCATGTTCCTACTAAGCGTTGTCCCAGAGTGCTGAGAATGAAAGACTGCATTGCTCCCGCCTGACCTTGCACGCCCACTGCCAAACTGCATCTGCAACCCCCTCTCACCACTACTCCCACCCCAAAGCCCCTGTGCTGGAAACCCTGCCAAATGTCTGCGAATCTGACCAATGCGCTCCACACTTGCACCGCCACTGCTGTTCTGCATATTGTTCCTACTTGGGGTTCCATCCCCCGACATGCCTGTGCGTCCCAAGCCCTCCCGGTGGCCGATAGTTCACCATCCGCTCGTCGCCTTCCCGACCACTGTTCATCACTGTTAGTTCCGGCACAGCCAGCATCCCCACCACGCGGGCGGGGGAGCTGATGAGCAGCCGCATTCCGCCGTACAACCTGTTGTAAGTGGTCATCGTTGCCGGGCTGGCCCCCGGGCTTTGAGGGGCCCGGCATGTGTCAACTTCCCATCCAACCCTCCGTCAACACCTCGCTCCGCGTCACCACCCTCCCTGTTGGAATCTGCAGTCCCTGCTGATCAATTAGGTGTAAAGACGGACTGTCTAGGCCCACTATAGCTCACAGCAAGTCAAATCCTGACGAAACCCTAATAAGAAACCCTAACTCTAGGGTCTCTGTGCAGTGTTTAGAAGGGTGAGAAAACTGTGATCAGATCTGATCCTACGGTTCAGATCTGATCAGATCTGTAGGGGACGACGGTGATCATCTGATCAGGATGATAGATGATAGGGACCTGAGATCTTGCACAAACTGTAAGTCTGGAACTTCCGAAGTGAACTAGAACATGATAGGGCAAAGAACAGTGACACCTTGCGTATTGTGATTGGTCACTAAGTGTCTATTCGCTGAGCGAACGGGCTATTAAGTTTGTGTAATGAACAGTGTTAATTGCTTTTTGCGATATTACCACGTCTGATTTCCAAAAGGTTATATATGGGCCCACTTCAATTGTGAAGTGAAGTCTATACGAAACTATCACGCAAAGTTCCACTGCGCGCGGAAATCTTCAATATGTCTGGTAAAGACGCAGGACGCCGTAGAGCTGGCGCGGCAGGGTCCCCGTTGGGGAGTTCACGGCCTGAGGAGAAACCGGAAGTGGGAGCCGGTGGGAGCACAGAATTGGTTAACACTCAGGGCATCTTGGAGTTGGTTGCTGCATTAAACGCTGAGCGCGAACACAATCGTATGGTGTTGGACGCGGAGCGAGAACAACATCGTGTAGAACTGTGAGAACTGCGACAAGAGCTTTTGGGAAATTCGCTGTCAAGAACGACACCGTCTGTTCCTGCCCTTTCAGATATGATAAAAGGTTTTACATCGGACCAATATTACTCGGGACAGGGGTCTGAGGACGACAACTCGTGGCTGGAGTTCCGAGGCAGAGTGTCGGCGTGTTGTCGACACAGGCTGCTTGCGATATTGGTAGCGGAAAACCGACAGTTGTCGGACATTCGGGCGCATCCGGACTTTTCTGAGGAGGCCAACGCTGTGCTATACGACTTCTTGTGTCGTGTGACGACGAAGTCAGCTAATTCAGTAATTCGTGGCTATTCAGAGACAGCAGACGGGTGTGCAGCGTGGGCGCGACTTTACCAGCTTCGGCGTAACACTGGGTGCGCTTATTTTGTGAGGCAGGTGAAGGCTCTATTCGCACAGGCAGCAAAGCTGGGAGTGCTGGGCAACCCGTTGCCTGTTTTTCTTGAAGTGAGGGAATTGCTCCGCCGTATACGCGAGTACGTATCGGGGACAGACTCGCGGAGTACATCATCTATTGACGTCGCGACGGTTGAGGTCATTTTTGTATCTGTGGCGATATTGTCGCTACACCCGAAGTTTGAGCACATCAAGACGAAGTATTTGGGCAACTTACCCAATTTTACTGAGCTGGAGGAGGCGGCCAGTGCGCACTGGGACAACATTCTCTCGGTGTCCACGGGGGATATTGAGCGAGGTGCGGGACTCGTCGAGGATAGACGAAAGCAGGAGGAGCAGAAGAAGAGGGAATTGAAGAAGAAGGTCGAATGTTCGACGTGTCACGCTAAAGGGCACTCGGCCGAGGCCTGTTTCATGACGAATCTGAAAGTGCGTGAGGAGTTTCTGAAGCGACGGCCTGAGCTGCGGGACAAGATTGAGAAGCGGGTGTTTGACTTCAAGCGGGACGGCAAGCTTCCCGGTGCTGCTGGTGCATTGGTTGGGGAAAACGAGGTCCTATGTCCCGGCATTGCGGACACCGGGGAGGTGGTTTTTGCATTGGCTATGGCAGGACCGGGCGAAACGGGGCATCAACAGTCACCTCAGTCAGGTGGTGACTTTGAAGGGGTGTCTTTCACCGTGCCGAGGGACATTACCGTTGCACGGCTCAGGCGACGACATCATGAGGAGCCTGTTGTCTCGCCGTGTCCGCTCTTCAACTACTATGGGGTGCTGGATACTGTTCTGGAAGAGAAAACTATGAGGACTTGGAGAGATGTGGTTGCTGAGGGGTCCCCCTGTTCGGGTACTACTACTCGGGGCAGGAGTGCTGATTCCATCGCTTCCAGGAGGTCTGCGAGGAAGAAGCCGGTGCACCGTTATTCCATAGACAGGCACACATTTTGCCCAGCTCCACCTGTGTATGATTCTTTTGTGTACGTGGAGACTATTGATGCGTTCTTCCCTGGGAGGTACCCTGCTGGTCAGGCCGTCTGGGAGGCTGGCAGAGTGGAGCATCTTGGACGCGGGTATGCCATATCGCCGAGGCAGTTCTGGTACACGCCCGATATTCAGAACCGCCACAGCATCCTTATGGGTGGTACATATGACATTTTGGGCTATGCTGAACTGACCACGTGCAGCACTGCTCCCCCGGTTTTGGATCATGGAATCGGCAGGGAGGAGTATGAGAGCAGGATGGGCGATCTGGTGAGAGCTGATGCTGCCCTCCGCAAGTTGGTCGAGGAGGAGCCCGTGGTGGTGGGTGAGCTGTTTGAACCTGATGATCACGGTGACACCTGTGGGTACTATGATTCTTCAGACAGTGACTCGGACTCTGGTGCTCGTGATGAGGCGCCCTCTGATGACTGGGCCTCTGGTATTTGTGATCCTTTTATGTCTCAACGTGCTGCTTGCGGCAATGATGAGGATCATTCAGACATGCCTGAGCTCGTCTCGGATGATGATAGTGAAGATGGAGATCAGCATATCTGGGGGGTGCAGTTTGCTCTCCGTGAAGCTCAGCAATCTGACTTACACCCCGGCGTGGAGGACACCTGGACTCACCCCCTCCAACAACTATTCCGTGCTGGACGGAGTGTTGGACTCTGCGGACACTGTGCCTACTGGTGATGGTGCTCGCTGTGCTGAGGTGGCCGGAGGGGTGGTGAATCCTGGCCCTGCTACGCCCCGCTCCACTATGGGCAAGAGCGCTGTTTTGGATTGTGGTGCCACCAAGCACATCTTCAACTCCATGGAGGTGTTCAACGAGGATGATGATCCCGAGGCTTGTGAGACTTTCACGGTGGTGCAAGTCAGCTTGGACTATCAGGACACCTTGGATTACGAGTTTGTACTCGGGACCGCTGCGGTGCCGGAGGGGGTGGATATCTTGACAACTACCACAGCGGTGCTGCTGTGTGTCAATGGAGAGCTGAAGGGGCACCATCCCCATATCACTGGAGCTGGAGGGGGGCACCATCCCCATATCACTGGAGCTGGAGGGGCACCATTCCCTAAAACTGGTTGTGACAGACTGAAGGAGCACCATACCCAAGAACTGGCATTAGCTAGACAGTCACCCTTTAGAAGGGGTGTTGGAATCTGCAGTCCCTGCTGATCAGTTAGGTGTAAAGACTGACTGTCTAGGCCCACTATAGCTCACAGCAAGTCAAACCCTGAAAAAACCCTAAGAAACCCTAACTCTAGGGTCTCTGTACAGTGTTTAGAAGGGTAAAGAAACTGTGATCAGATCGGAACCGTAGGATCAGATCTGTAGGGGACGACGGTGATCATCTGATCAGGATGATAGATGATAGAGACCTGAGATCTTGCACAAACTGTAAGTCTGGAACTTCCGAAGTGAACTAGAACATGCTAGCGCAAAGAACAGTGACACCTCGCATGTCGTGATTGGTCGCTAAGTGTCTATTCGCTGAGCGAACGGGCTATTAAGTTTGTGTAATGAAAAGTGTTAATTGCTTTTTGCGATATTACCACGTCTGATTTCCAAAAATCAGCGCTATGACACATACATGCATGCCACAATGTATGACAGCATGTTCAGCGCGATGACACTTACATGCATGCCACAATGTATGACAGCATGACCAGCGCTATTCCACATAGGAGTAAGGCATGACGCAACGCGGGGCTGTGGCACAACCCGCCACGCCCTGCACATGGAATGGACCGCGGAGTCGTGGCTGACAGCCAGCGGCGCGCATACCACGAGGGGTGGCATCGCCTTGTGCAGACACATCTGCTCGATATTTTTGGGCTATCGACGGCTTCACCATCGTGGGGCTGTAGCCTTTGGGTGGGTCGAACCGTCGCAATGGAAGGGCAGCACGCGCATCGAGGGCGAACCCGGAATTGCTCCTTACACGGAAAGTGTGATTTGAGGGAGAAGCACCAACGCACTTGCAGATGGCAGGAAAGCCCGACCACCACACCAGGCAAATCACAACAAGAGCTTGCTCGGCGTCCAATCACTCACACCATGCACCATGCACACAAGGCTGTAACTTAAACCCGAACATTTACGCCGACCGACGCACGCGCGATCGCACCGGCTTGGAGCAGCATCTCTCCCGGCAGGCATCGGGCCGCTGGTGAACACATGTAACGCGACCGCAGCTTGCTGAGGCATTCCAAGCGTGGCACACGCACGTCCGCCGGGGTGTCTGCCAGTGACACTAGCCAAGCGCCCAGGTGACAGAGTTGCCGCCTAGCACCAGGCCGAGGGAGAAGCGGCGCGAGGGAGGCGCTCGCATGCAAGGGCATCGCCACCCAGCTGTCCTGGAATGATTGGCCCGTTTGCATCCAGCCGCATCATTGCCTTCTTCCTAGCTCAAACCGCGCGCGATTGCGTCTGGTGGACGGAGGCACAGGGCTGCACCTGCCCGTTGGGTAGGGTCCCTGCAATCGTGATTTGTGCCGGTAACACACCCTGCACACGGTGCCTCCCCCAAGCGCCCTCAACCTCTCGGTTTGATTCCCGTGGTCGAAATTGTGTTATGGGCAAAGCCATACATCCTAATACGCAATGCGGCAGTACACCATAATGCCCAAGCATAACAGAGTGACAACAGAACGTGGTGCAGTCTACACCAATGGCTGTGAAGGTAGGCGGCCCCAACACGCGGCGCATTGCAGAGGCAGTCATCGGCAGCCATGCCAATTTCATGCGTGGGGTGGGCGAAGGATTTATCACGAGCAGCATTGGCATGCGGCAGACGAAGCGTTTGGGAGATCTTACATGAAACTTCCCGGCGATAACCAATGGGTACCCACAGAAGAGGTCAGGAAATGGGGAAGGGTACAATTCGCAGCCTGCATGGCGGCAGCCAGATCCCCCCTCGCCGCAGCTTCTCAGCAGTTTGGAGGACTCCCCCTCGCCGCAGCTTCTCAGCAGTTTGGAGGACTCCCCCCTCGCCCGCAGCTTCTCGGCAGTTTGGAGGACTCCCCTACGCAGCTTCTCAGCAGTTTGGAGGGCTCCCCCCTCGCCGCAGCTTCCCAGCAGTTTGGAGGACAAAGGCGCGACCTCCTCGTCCGTGCCCCGTGTGCAACCTTTGCGACTTCCAGGCTCGGGCGTTGCCTGTCAGCACAAGTGACTGGCATTTTGAGATCTGGATGAGCACGCGCGTGCCACTTCGATCTGGTGTTTGGCATTGAGCGGCGTGCCTGGTGCTCAGACGACGTGCCCACGACGGCGCCATGCGGGGAAACAGACCCGGGCGGAGCCGCGGGAGCGAGGGGACTGCATGTGAGATCGCGCCTTGTGGGAG
>LGRX02026524.1:0-20783 GCA_001247695.2 Cymbomonas tetramitiformis | reverse complement strand
GCAATCCCTACAGGAAGCAGTTGTACAGTTCTTGGGATGTTGCCCTACAGTTCTTGGGTTGTTGCCCGAAATATTGGTCATGAATGTGCTGATTTCAACATGACCAAAATGCCAAATATAGTGTGGTTCACTAGTACTCAGTGGCATTTTAGGGTGTTATGGGCTACTGTGACCCTCATCACCTGCAGTGACCTTAGGGTGTTACATGGTATCAGTAACACCTAATTATATCAAATTTGAGCAGTGTGAATGTTTCCTGAAGGAATAAAGCAAAACTGCATTCAGCATGTCACTGCTTATCACGTGATACTTGAGATGTACGTTACACCCCCAAGTTTTTACACGTGATTTTTAGGGTGTTACAGGGTGTTACAAGTGCTCACAAATTTTTGCATATACCATCGATAGGTGAAAATTTGGATCAGCACAAAAAATTAGACTTGAATTTTCATTTTCAAATCTAACGTGTGAGTTTTTTTACCTATTTCCACCACTTTTTGACTTATAAGTCTCAGTGTATATGAGCACTAGGTGTATACTATAATGTATACAGCTGTTACACCTCTGTAATATATCTCACCTGAACACATGAAATGGAATTTGACATTTTTCATGTTGTTATGGTGAAGATATATGAATGGTCAATATTTGGTACATTGGGTTTTACTGATTGAAACCCCTGACAAATAGACCAAACCCTAATATGAATATGTAGGTGTATCAACAGTTAAGTGCAATCACTTAAGTGATAACTTGTCAGTTGATTTATTACTTACTTAGGACTGTCAACTCCTTAGATTAAACCTTAGCCAGAAGCTTAAGGCGAGATTACTCCTCGGTTCTGTCGCCTGTCAGTGGCTGTTGATCACGTTGCCCACCCACGAATGGGTGTGCTGGAGGTCTGCTTTATCTCTTTGAATAATAATAGTAATAATAATAATAATAAAACATTTACGCTAGCAAAGGGGACAAAGTCCTGAGAGTGCGGTATCCCTGCAAAGCAGGCTAGTGAAAACACCAGGGGCTACTCCCTCTGCTATAGCGCGCCCACAAAGGGGCGCAACCCACTTTTCAGCAGGGTGACATCTAGAGAAAAAGCTAAGTGCTAGGCAAAAAACTCTAGAAGATGGAGAAGCAGCCATGGCCGGGTGAGTGGAGGGGTGGCTGAATCTAAGCGGTGGGGAGAGAAGTCGGAGAATTAAGGGGGTTTTGGAGACGTTGAGGAAGGGGGTCGGGGGTGGGCAGGGGGAGAGGGGGGGCGGGGGTGGAGGAGGGGAGGGGGGACGGCCCCTCCCTAGGGGACACGGAACCATCTAATATAGCAAGACTTTTGAAAATTATTGCGGGAGGGTTCGAAGAAAGTCGTTTGACTGTTGCACAGCTTCTGTTTCTGTCATGGTTTCACTGCTCGAGATGTCAACTGTATGCGGGTCAGTGTTTAAGGTGGTGGTGGTGTTTAACAGAAACACGTCTCGTCTATTTTTGGTGTGTTGCCTACAAATTCTTGAAAGTTTTTTAAGGAGAGGTTTGATCTTGCCACGGGGAACACCTATCGTGTTGAGGACAGTGCCAAAATGAGGAGGGAGGTATCCCATGAGTGTAAGAACTTTGGGCCATTTCACGGTGCTTATGAAGGGCTTGGAATTTGCGTTGGTGATTGTCGTGTCGTGGTGACCATAATAAGGCTCAACATCACTCTGATGATAAGGAGGGTCTTGAGTGGGCCATGGGCAAAGCGAAGAAGGAAGTACTTTGTCGCTTTCGTTCAGAACTTCATTCCAAATATCAGGGTTGACTCCTGTGTATTCTAGCCTCTTCTTCGTGACTCTGGACTTAGGAAGGACGTTGAGGAACCATCTGGCAATCTTTTTCTGTGTAGGCCTCCAGTCAAAGGCTGGTTGAGTATCACTGGGTGCACTGTCCATAGCTATGATAACGACATCCGAAAAGTCATTCTTATAGCATCCGCCACCTGGAAGAACGTAGGGGTCATCACCCGTCCAATAACAATGTGGGATAAATGGAATAGTGTTATGCGGGAATCTGAAAACAAGTTTAAAGCCTTTATCAAACCATCTTTTTTGGTTTTTGGGAGACAGCGGAAGAATCCATGTTCCTGAAAATCCAGGGACGGTGTTGGCCGCTTTATGTCCCATTTCCAAGGTAGTCATAACCGCCGAAGATTTGCCCTTATCCTTCCCATCAAAGGGGGGATTTCCGTAAACGATTCTGCCAATGCCTGTTATCGGGTCCACGTAGGCATCCCAAGCGAGACCATCAAGCCGATTTTCCCATGATGGCAGAAGGGCCTGAGGGCTTTTTTCATTCTTGTGGTGGGTATGCATCTTCTCGAGTGAATTCTAGGGTGGGCATTTAGTGGGTTGGAGAAAAGTTCACAACCGTTTTTGTCAAGGTTTCTGTCATCCACCAAAATATCTAAGAGGCTTCTTCTGATTGCGTAGCAGTTTTTGGGATCTCCCGATTCAAACTTACATGCATTGAGTGCTTCATGAATATCGTGTGCCCTATTCGAGTACTCCGCAAGTGAGCATGGGACTGCTTTGTTGGAAAGACGGTGCCAAGCCAAGAGTTTCCAAAACTCTTTCTTTTGGACATATTGGAGTTCGGGATATTTAATTGTTCCCGTAACATGGTCCACTTCGGGTTTAGCGGTCACAGCAATGATATTCTTTTTTGAACTTGATGGACGGTACATGCTAGCTTCCGGGAGAGCGTGTAAGTATAATTCCTCATTCATTTCCTGTCTTAGGTCAGCAAGTGGAAAAAGTTTCGATGGCTGTGTTTTTATGTATGTGGTACCTTTTCCAGGGTTTAGTAGTTTGGGCTTTTCTGAGATTTCTTCAGCGATGATTTTCCTTAGTTCGCTATCTTGGGTTGTTCTAAGACTATACAAACTATTATTATGTCCTGAGCATTCAAGTTGGATGTGTTCGTAGGTGCATTTTGTATTCTGTTGGCAGTAGGGGCAGTTTTCAGTCCCGATTTTCCCCAGTTTAAATAAACGTGCTGGAGAGGCTTGACGGACCCAGGAGTTCTTTGCTTCTGAAAGCTTTAGGTGTTATTTTGGAAATATCGTTAGTGGGGGCAGTGTTGTTCTCGTTGAGCATTCTCAGGTACTTCCCTTGAGACTGTAGAGTTCTCCAATTATGATAGTGTGAGAGTCGTTGAATTCTTCTAATGTGACTACGGATGTCGCCTAAAATAGGGACCTCAAAAAAGAATAACGAGAAGGGCAGTTCCTCGGCAGGGTCGTAGCGGGAGATGTCTAAACAGCCCCCTCTGAATGAGGCTCTTTTAGCAGTACGGTCCACTCTGTCATGGACTTTGTCATTATTGTGACCCCTGATCCATTTAAGGATGATTTTACTGTGGTCTCCTTCACTGTAGAAGCCAAGTTCTTCTAATAGTAGGCGAACAGCCTGCACATCTCTGCGATTAGCTTCACGTGATTTGTCCCGAGCACTCATGGATCTGCCATCCTTTGTTACAGCAGATATTGCGGCCATGGAGTCAATGGCATGTACTATTGGAGTCATGGATTTGAGGAGTTTCTCTTTTTGTTCTGTGAGTAGGAATCGCAGTCCCGCAATTTCAGCAGATGTGCTACTAGGGTTTTGGATATCTTCCTTGATAAGAAGCCCCGGTGCGGCGAAAGTTCTTGAGGGGGGGATATTCATCTTCCGAACAAGTGGCATTCCGTTGTCAAAGTTTTTTATGGCATATGCTGCACCACTGCATGCTGATTGTTTACCAGCAAATAGAGAACCATCGCTTGCCATATCATAATCTTCCATTTGTTTGCTCTTTTCGGCGTGAGGGGTAGATTCTTCTTCTGAGTCGCTAGGGCAGTTATATTCACTTTCTTCTTCCGCAGTTTTGTTTTTCATTCTAGCAATAATGGTCTCATACTGTCTGTCTGAGATGTAATCATAGTGTGAGTTAATATCACTGACTTTAGCAAGAACAGAAGAGGGCGGGTCCATATGGTCATCATATTCGAAAATGGGACCTGCTGGAATTAGGATGCAACCGTCATTGGTGATGCTATATTCAAAGTCGTATTGAAAACTGCTGGTTCCTTCGATTCTGACAAAGACATTAGGGTTTATGGCATTGTTACTGTATTCTGTATATTGTATTGACATGGCCTCTAAGTAAATATTGGTAATGTGAATAAGAGAGATGGAATCTCGGTCACCATTTCCTTTCCAATAAAACTCACCCGTGTCCGGGGGTACTATGTTGTCTCTATATTGTTTCTTTACATATCTGGCCTGTGGGTCCAAATCTACAGGGTTTTGAAGCATTTCCTTTTCGATTTCGGTTAGCCATCCAGGGGATCTATTACCGTTCAGCCTGAAAAAGCCTTTGCTTTCTTGCCAGTTTTTTAACATTCCACCGCAGGGAGTCAAAAAGGAACCTGTGCGCTTGAGGTTATATTTTTGAATTGCGGAGGTAACATTCCTCGACATGTAGAGTTGTCTGGGAAGGGTGGTGATTAATGTGGTTTCACCCGCTTCATTTTCAGGGTAATTTTTAGAGTCGATAGCGTATCCAAGTTTTGCCATAATGTGACCTGTACGCCTGAACCAGTTAAAGCGTTTATCTTTTGTGTGACTGTAGGTTGCATAGTGTGATAAGGGGAAGCCCGAGATGGCATTTTTACTCATTTCGTTGTTCATGTTTTGAATTATTATTTTAAGCCATAGATTGCTGTTTCTACGGTATAGTGAGATAAGATGGGGGTCAGTGATACGGTCCGTGTGGTTGTGTTGCCAATATTCGTGTTCATCTGCAGAACACAGGGTGTTCATAGTTTCAGTAATACACGACGCGGTTGCAATATCGAAGACACTATCAATACCGTACCCGCCCTGGCAGACTGCTGTCCAGATTATTTGGTGATTAGTGTCAACTGGGCAGCCCAGATATTTGATTATAAACGAAGCTATCATTTTGTCTAATTCAATTGCAACATTCTTTGAGGAGTTGGCAATTGCTGAGGTAACTTTAAGGGGGTACGCCATCCTCGGAACTACAACCGCATTTATAACATATCTTAGCTGGTGTAGAGTCATGTGTTGCAGTTGGATGGATGTTAGAGTAGATTTAAGTCTGTCGATAAGGATTTCCGCCTGTTTGTCCCATTCCCCATTTAGTGCAAACCATACTCCGAGGTATCTGTTTACCTCTTTACTGTTAGAGAAATCGAGAAAATCTGGTGACTCAGGGGGTATCCATTTCGCATCAATGGAAGGACTTGAGTCATTGGTGTTGGACTCCAGATGACCCCCAGAGATGAGTAAATCATCGGACAGGTCATATCGTGTTACCATTTTGCCCTGGGGTTTGATGCGCTTTCTGTAAGAGTATTTGGATTTCTTAACATTGATGGGAATACCGATGAAGCTCATAAACTCATTAACTATACCTAGCATGTCTTGAACTTCGTCTTTAGTTTTTCCCACGAGCATGATGTCATCACAGAAGAACCGTGCAAAGATATTTAAAGGGGCGTCCTTTTCTAATAGGTTTTGGGAGGGAGGAATCACATTATTTCCTGGTTTGTCTGGTCTATGGCGTTCCGAGTTCAGTTCATATCCATATGTGGTTCCTGTCGGGTTTGCACCGTTTGCTCTTTTTGCTAACCAAATTGCGAGAATATCCATTATGGCTACAAACCTTAGTGGGCTCAAAACTTCTCCCTGTGGAACTCCACATTCGAGGGACCATTCATCTGTGAGGCCTTCTTCAGTAAGTACCATTCTAGAGGCATCATTGGTGATGTCTGAGATGATGTTAATTATTTGTGATGGGAGTCCTAACTTTCTGAGCGCTAAATTGCTCATCCAGAATTCAGCTCTGTCAAATGCTTGTTTGAGGTCCAGGTAAACTACGTGGAGGTCTTTGTCGTATCTATTGGCATCCGAAATTACTTCATTCAAAATTTGGAGTGAGTCATCTATGTTTTTATTCGGAAGAAAGGCATCTTGAATGGGAAAGAGAATGGGGTGGGTGTTGAGTATTGTTTTGAGACGGTTAGCAATTATTGTATTAAATAGTTTAAGGCCCGTTTCCAACATTGTGAGGGGTTTGGAATTCAAGGTATGGCTTACGCGAGGTCGACTTTACACAAAACTTCAGAAAATATTTTTATTCGATAAACATGTCGCTTAAACCAATTTAAACATATTGCGCGCTCTGGGTATACAATTGACCCAGGCATTGAAAAGTTATGGCCGATACCGCTCGGTTACCTCCCATACCTAACCATACTTAAGCGCACACTTAAATCGCATTTATCTCACGATCTAGAAAATCGGAAGTTTTGTGTAAAGTGGACCTCGCGTAAGCCATACCTTGAATTATCTATGGTACAAGGTGCAGAGGGGTTTTTAGGGATTGGAAGGATTACTCCAGATTTTGCACTCTTAGGAAATCTCCCAGTTATAAGAATGTGGTTAAAAAGTGAGACAGTAACTTCTTGAAAATTCTCTGGACTCTTTGGATTCATGACAATACTCTGGATGGCATCACCATACAGATACTAAGTAACTTGAGCAAATGGTCATAGTAACCTACAATTTACTTGGGCATATGGCGGTGCACTGAAAGAGTATCAAAATGATATCTTCAGATTCCAAGTAAATCAGAACAAAGCTCGAACAATAAATCAGAGCAGTGTCTGCAATAACCTCTATCAGCTGTCAAAATGAATACTGAGCTGTGAGATTTGTTACATGCATTTGAAGTGATCAGAACTGTATCAACTGTCAGAATGCAATGTAGACGATGGTGTTGCTCCAGCGATAGTGAAAAGGTATGGACAGTGTTCAGCAGTTACCAGCTGCATTGTGAACACTGTATACTGCCTTCGGGTCTGGAGATATTCTCCATCCAGCCCTTCAGCATGTGGTTTTATCCTGTTTACCTTAGCTATCGCCATCACTGACATCCGACACGCACATGTGTTTGTTGGATGGTATCTATATTATCATACATGTAGTTGATATTATAGTTGATCATTTCACTTACTGAGTCAGTGAATGTCATTATACATAGTAATGTCAGTGATGTGTGCATTGTGCAGGTACTTGCTGATTTAGTACACTTAAGCAAATTGATAGTGATTTATCATACAAGATAATCTGTATACCACTGGACAGCATATAGCAAGTATGATGCATATCAATTTGGTTAGTAAGTTGTAATCCTGCACTTCTCATCATGATGGATGATGAGTTGATTGGTATATTTCACAAATGGCTCCGGTGTGTATTCCATCTTTGATCAACAGTAGAACAGTTATTCCATCCCAAATCCTCCGTCAGGAATAACCGAGCTAATTGCTGTCTTTATTACCAAGATTGGCACCTTATACCAAGTGGATTTTATTTATAGCCTATACTTGCACAGCAGGTATGCTAAATGGTGTATTGATGCAAAATCTAGCATATATGTAAGATGTGCATGTTACAGTGTAGCATAGTTGCATTGCTTGATAAACCCCCGGTTCCTTGGGGTACAAACCCAAGGTCGGTTAGGCGCGGACAGACAGTCACCAAATCGATCAACAGAACTAGATGGTGATTTCAAGATAAGTCCTTACTTTTTAATCTTGCAATACTTCTATGTTACACTGTTAGTATATGCATGTGTATGCCAACTGTTATCGTGATCAAGTTGGTATATGCATATGTATGCATGTATGCCAAGTATTTGTGACCAAACTGATTATTATCACAGTGTGAATAGTGCATAAGTTACAGTATAATGGCAAGTTGCAGTATGTGATAGTAATGATGACCTGTGAATAGTGGCATAAGTGTTTTAACTTGTCACTCACTGTCAGCATGTATTATAATAGTGGAATAGTGCTGCATGGTGTATACCACAGTAAGTGTGTGAAATGGTGATGACATTGCACACTATTATTGTACAACATATGTGTGTATGCTGATGATTGGTATAATAACACACATATCACTGCGCAGCATCATATGTTCATCTGATGTAAAACTGTGCGTCCTACTGCAAGTATTGTATGTACATATGCGAGTATTGAATGAACATCGTGATTGCATGCGATGTACGCGCGTAACACATATTGTATGTCGCGCTGCATGTAGATGCATCACGGATCATGCGTCCTCAAATCGTGCGTCCCCTGCATAAGATGAAATCATCGCAGGCGTGCGTCGCACTGTACGAGCTAAAATCATCGTGCGTGCGCGTCGTACGAACGATTCGTGCGGATCATTTGCAAATAGCGAATAAATCATCATATGTGTGCGTTGCACTGAACGATTCGTGCGGATTATTAGCGAACATCGATGTCGCCAATTTATTTCACATAGTATGTCGCTGTCGCCGGTGTATGTCGCATGGTATGATTGCGATTGCGCTGATAACGAAATTACGTGCGTCCTGTCGCAGTTGATGTAAATCATACATACTGACGATCATTTTTCGTTCGCGCGTCTGTATCTCGCATACCGTACCAACCCTGCGAAATATTGACAGCATGCATGTGCGATCCGTACGCTCGTGCGCACACCTTGTCGCTGTTATTTCATTGATGATATGCTGAAAGCTGCGAGTATGTTCGCGCTGATGATTTATTGCGCACTCCGCCGTTCGCTGACGATATTGCAGCGAATGTTGTCGTACGCTTGAAGATATTCGATATATGTGTATATGTGCGAGCTCTGTCGCCGATATGTATGCGCGAAACCTGTCACACACACAGTATACAAAATCTATATACAAATATATCAAGTCTGCTGCACACACACTTGTGTCCTCGTTCTTCGCCTGAGCGGAAGAGATACCACTGTCACGGTTCTATATGAACCTGAAAGAGTACGCGGCTGCTATTGAACTGTAGCCGGTTCTCGGCTAATGCACCTTCGGCTTTGGCAGAAGCAGAGTTTGTTTCAGAGGCGGTATTTGGCTTGGTTCAGTCTGGCGCGGCAGAGGAGTGGCTCACTCAGCCCACATACAGTGGTTTCACCGTTGGCAGTGGCTTACAGGGACATGGGCCCAGATAAGCCGCCTAAGAAGCGGCTTATCTGGAATGGCAGGTATGCCAACTCTTTCATAGTAGTCCAGAAGTTCAAGTATGAATCTCTGGCTATTGTGAGAGACTTGCTTTTCTGGCAGGGCTCTCTCTGGTCTTTTGACCTGACTTCGGGCTATCACCACGTAGAGTTGCACCAGGACTTCCACACCTACGTGGCTTTTAGCTGGCAGGAGAGGTTCTATGTGTTTAAGGCTCTGCCTTTCGGTTTGGCGCCTGCCCCTTACTTCTTCACCAAGATCACCAATGAGCTAGCTGCTCGGTGGAGGAGGCAAGGTGCAGGCTTGGTTCACTACCTGGATGATTTTCTTTTCATTCAGAGACCTTCCGGTAGACCCTTTGCATAGGAGCAGGCGGCAGTCCTTCGGGACGTGGAGGACAATGGTTTCCTGGTCAACCAGGAGAAGTCAGTTTTGGGTTTTCAGCAGTTGATTGAGTTCTTAGGAATTGGTATTGACTCTGTCAGAGGGGTGTTCTACGTGCCCCAAAAGAAGTGGGACTCCTTTCAGGCTCGAGTGACAGATGCACTTGATAGACAGTGGACCTCTCCCAGGGAGCTCTCCAAACTGGCGGGGAAGATTCAGAGCTTCAGCTTGGCCCTGGGTAAGGTGTGCCAGATGTTCTCTCGGGAGATGTACTTTGAGGTTGAGAGGCACACCGCCTGGGACAAGGCCATCAGGCTTACAGAGGAGGTGGCAGAGGAGCTCCGGTTTTGGCTTCCGGTGCAGAGGCGGCAGTTTGAAGCCCCTATCTGGCCGGTCTTTTTGGCTTTCAGAAACAGGATGTGGACAGATGCAGGTGGCACAGGCTGGGGAGCAGTCCTGGAGGCAGTTACAGGCAGGCTGGAGCAGGTCGCCAAAGGTCACCTGACCCTAGCAGAGCGGGAGGAGTCCTCCACACACAGGGAGATGGTGGGTTACTTGCAAGCCCTTCGGTCCTTCTCGGGCTTTGTGGAGGGGGGTACACTTAAATTGTACACAAACTCTCAGGCAGGCTGTCAGATTTTGGACAAAGGCTGTAGCTCTAAGCATCGGCTGCATCGGCTGGTGGTGAGCATCTTCTGGGAGTGCACCCGGCTGGGGGTGTCACTCTATCCCGTGTGGGTGCCTCAGGAGCTGAATGCTCAGGCGGACTATCTGGCAGGCATCTATGATGGGGATGACTGGCAACTGAACCCGTATTGGTTCAGGTGGCTTGACGGACTCTGGGGTCAGCACACAGTGGAACGCTTTGCCACAGACAAGAATGCTTTGCTGCCTCGGTTCAACAGCAGGTGGTGGTGTCCAGGCTCGGAGAACATTGACTGTTTCTCCCTTACAGACTGGTGGCTTGAGAACAACTGGTGCAACCCCCCCTTCGGCTTGGTGGGTAGGCTCTTGGAGGTGCTCAGGAGGTTTTCAGCGGTGGCTACAATCATTGTGCCGTACTGGACTGGCAGGCACTGGTGGCCCATCCTCTGTCCGGACGGGCAACACTTCGCACCCTTCGTACGGGACTGGAGGGAGCTCCCCAGGGACACGGCAGAGGCTCTGTTCCTGCCTGGTGCGGGCCGAGCTAATGAGAGAGCCGTGGGCCCGCCTAACTTCAGGGTGATGGCTCTGCGGGTGGACTTTTCGGCATGAGCAGGAGGGCATCTGGACTCGGCCTTCTGGAGGCAAGTGGAGGTCAGCCCTAGGGACCCCTTGGAGCAGGAGCTGCTGAGGAGCATGAAGATGGATATGGTGACCACCAGGGCAGTGGGCAGCTGGTGTAATAGTTACTTGGGAGCATTCGGGAGGTTCTCCAGGTGGTGTGCAGCCAGACAGCCACCGCGGGAGTGTTGCCCTGCATTGCCGGTGACAGTGGCATTGTATCTGAGGTTCGTCATGGACAGGGCAGACACATACTCAGTGGTTAAGACAGCATCGGGGGCTATCCACGCGGTGCATGACGTGGCTCTGGTTCCGAAGGACCAGAACCCCACCAAGACGGAGCTGTGCAAGGCAGTTCGGGAGCAGGCTCGGAGGAAGTTCGGGCTGGGTGTGAAGAATAGGAAGGCAGCCATGCCCGTTGTGCTGTTGGCCACCGGCATCAGGATGTACCACACAGACAGCAAAGGCAGGTTCTCCATCATCAGACTGACAGTGGCATGCATGGGGTCAGTGATGTGGGCGGGATGCCTGCGGTACTCGGACATGAAGATGATCTGGGTTGGGGCAATGAGGTTCTATCCGACCCACATGGTCTTTCTCCTGACATCCAGGAAGAATGACCAGTACTGTGAGGGTGATGTGGTGTACGTGGCCCGTGGAGGGAAGCATTTCTGCCCAGTGGATCTCTCAGAGCGGCTTATCGAGGCGGGGCAGCTATCCGGGTCAGTGAACCTATTCCAGGGCTGGGACGGCAGGAAGGCCGTCAGGGACCCTCGGGTGCCTCTGAATGGCAAGCACATGGACTACGCCACGCCTGCAGGCGTGAGGTCATCAGGATGGTGGCTCAGGCAGCGGGTAAGACAGAAGCAGAGACCATGGCAGTTTTTGGGACTCAGAGCATGAGGTCTGGTGGAGCCACAGTCGTGGCCCCGAAGGTGTCATTCGCCGAGTTCATGCGGCACGGGCACTGGATGACCCAGGCAGCAGCCATGAGGTACATCCAACCGTCCACCGAGCAAAGGGTGGCAGTGACAGCAGCAGCTGAGTACTAGACTGCTGCTGGATCTGACACTGTGACACTCAAAACTGTCACATGTCACTTCCTATGGTAGGCTGGGTGACCGTCACCAGTAGACGGGAAACACCCGTTAGGTATTTATGTATGCCTCTGATTTATCTATCACACTTTTACCGTTCTGATTTCCGTAACCCTTAACTCAGGGTTTATCTCTCAGTTAGATATAAATTACCGACGAACCATATATCTACCAGGTTTGGCCCCACTTGCGCTTTGTTTAGCCACTGCGGGATTGCCACCATGAGTGGCTAAGCTCGGACGCCTGGAATGGGGTGAGGCGCTCCACGCGTGAGAGTGCCGGCAGTCACGGGTATGGCCTAAATTTTATGGGTTGATTTACGGCACGCCGCACCGGTTGGAGACAGATTTTCTACGGGTCTTAACGTTGGATTGGTTTACGTTTTCTGGTTGGATCCCACACCGTTGCGTATTGGCCGCCGCTACCACACGACTTCCCGGAATTATTTGATCTCTCACGGCTGCCGTATCGGCGACCCGCGCGTTTCTTGGCCGCCCGAGACTGCCGCACATCTCACGTTCCATTGCCTCACTCCGCCCCTTCAGTCCTTCTCAAGATGGTTGCTTCTACTCGAGCCACCGCTAGCATGGCGAATCGCCGACGCGCACTAGCCACGATTTTTGATTCAGCAGCTGCGAGACACGCCAACACTCCAGCCACACCGCCGGCAGCTCAGCCGGCTGCCAATTCAGCAGGTGCTGCGTTCCTGGCCTCGGTGCGTACGCTTCAGCGGGAGCACTTCGACATGAAGGTCTCCAAGTCCGTTCGCCAGAAGTTATTCGAGGACAAGAACGGGCGATTTTCCGGGACTGAGTGCCACGCGTCCGCGCTCTTCGCCAGGATGGTCTCTGCGCTGCAGACGGCATTTGTCACGGAGGACATTGGTTTCGCACCCCTTTTCCTACTAGACGATGCTACCCTCCCCGTCCGCGTGGAGGCCAACGCCTTATTGTTCTCCACGCTCGAGCTCATGGTTGACCCCGCGTCGCCAGCGGCGGACTGGATGGACTCCTCGCACTCCACGTTCCCGAATGACGGTAAGCGGGTGCTGCTTGAGTTTGCCCGCCGCGTGATCCCGGCGGGTGACCCCTTTCAGGGTCAAGCGGACATGTTGAGCATCCGCATCTCTGCGGGCGTGGACCCGCATGACAAGATCAGCGACTTCAACGCCGCTCTGAAGGCTGCGAGAACGCGGGCGACACTCCACGATGAGGACGTGAAGGCGCTGTTCATCAAGTCCCTCGACACCGTCTTCTACCAACCGGTGGTGTCACGGTTGCTCCTCCACGATCAACGAGCCGCTCACGACCTCCTCACGATTCAACAATGGGTGCGTGAATGCTACTCCGAGCACGTGCGGGCGGGCACCGCCACGGCGTCCGCGCACCGCTACTCCCACGGTACGCATTTCATGGAGGGGGCCGCCGATGACTCCGGTGGACCCGGTGAGCTCGCGGACTTGAGGACGATGGTCCTCGACTTGAAGCGTCAATTGGCCGCATTCCTCGACACCGCCGAGTCCGGACCGGCTCCGCGGGGATTTACTCCTCGCGCGGACAAGCCGGACCGCCGCATTAAGACGCGTTTCGCGGCCTCGCCCCTCCCCAAAGGGGGGAATTGGTCGCAGTCCATCTCCAAGAAGGTAGCATTCCATCGCGACACCGGTGCAACCGTGCCGTACTGCCAAAATCAGGTGTGTGCGAAGGGCAAGGCGCGGCATTGGCATCGGGACTGCCCGAACGGGGGCCGGACCGGGCTCTCGGCCTACGCTTTCGCTGAGGAGGCCGAGAACTCGGTGTTGGCCGCAAAATTTCAACATGCCATCGACCACGACGACGCCGAGGAGTTCGACGCCCTTTGCATGCTCGCGGGCGGGAAGCCGGACATCTTCGCCGACCTCTCCGCGTGCTCGTTCTGCGAGGAGGACGGTGAGGCCCTCGTGTCCGCCGTCACCGAGTTCTCCGAGTTGGCGCGCGCGGCAGGAGATTCGACATTCAACGTCAACACCTTCACTGCCGACTTGCCGGTGGTGTCGGAGCCGCCCGCACACTCCCCGCCCGCGTCGGTTGAGTACGGGGAAGAATGGACCGGTCCGCCGAACCCCTTCTTCTGCCCCCCCGTCACCCGCACGTTCGCCGATTTCATTGGGAGCACGGGGGTTGCGTTGGTGCCCGACGAGCCGGCCCCGAGCATGCATTTGCTCTCCGCGGTTGAGGGGCCGGAACGCGTGATGGACTACAAGCCCGCGACTTACGCCACGAGCGACGATGACGACGAGGACGACCCGGTGGCACTGCCGCGGCCACGGTACGGCTGCGGGAACGGCGTTCCGAGGTTCGCGAGATCTCTCCTCACTTCCTCCTTGGGGTGCGCACTCTTTGTGATTTGTGCCACCGCCGCGCCGCACGCCGTTGCCGGTGTCGGTGGTGCCGGTGCGCGCACATGCACGGGTCCACCGGTCGGTGGTGCTACGTGGACTGCCTCAGCAGTCCCGCCCACGGAGGCTTCGCCAGCTGGAATGGTTCATGACATGTCGTGTGCTATTCCACCTCGTCGCCACCGGCGTGAGCAGAGACGGCAGGGCCTCTATATGGCTCTGGTGCCGTGGCATCCCGGGCCGCCGCCGCCTGCCGAGTTGTTTGAGGACGGTCCTCCGCTGTCGCCGGCATCGTCTTCAGATGACGAGGCCCCACCGTCGGGCAACACTTGGCAGCACCCCGGTGCGGTGCAGCTTCCTGTGATCGAGGATTCGTCAATTTCTTCTACGAATGATTCACCACCGGCCCCGGGGGCCGGCAACTGCTTCACAATCACGCTTCTCCGAGCCGGACCGCCAACTCCGAAGACCTCTAGTGGCTGAGATTGATCACACCGTGCCTGCCTAGAGGTTAAGTATGGTGTAGCTTCCTAGATGTGCAGAAGAGCTCTCTGAATTTGAGCTGTGTTTAGGGTTTTGGCAAATTAACAGCAGTACCTGACAATCTTTGCTGTGAACTGGGACCGCCCTGACCAAGAGTACAGCCCCCCGGTTATGCTACAGTTTCCTCCTGAAGTTGAGTAGGGAGTTTGTTACTTCGTTTCGCTACTCGAGCTGCGGTCACCACCCTAGGTGGTGTGCTGGATCTGACACTGTGACACTCAAAACTGTCACATGTCACTTCCTATGGTAGGCTGGGTGACCGTCACCAGTAGACGGGAAACACCCGTTAGGTATTTATGTATGCCTCTGATTTATCTATCACACTTTTACCGTTCTGATTTCCGTAACCCTTAACTCAGGGATTATCTCTCAGTTAGATATAAATTACCGACGAACCATATATCTACCAACTGCCGACCGTGCCGTAGCACTAGCCGAGACCGACGTGCAGTAGCCTGTAGCACTATGTGTGCCCGGAGGCACAGCGTGAGCCGATATGCCTATGCGTCCGTATGTGTGTCATCGGGGGTAATCTGGGATTAGCACGATGACAGTGAAATTGGGCTTGAAATCACGATGAGAATGAATACCAGATGTCCGGGGTATGACAATATGACACTATGACACTATGACACTATGACAGTATGACAGTATGACACTATAGTAGTATGACAGTACTGTGGGGGGTGTCATCGTGGAACTCAGTCAGACCCTCGAAGAATGGTCAGATTCGCATCGGGGTTGAAAAGACAATGAAATCGAATATCAGATATTAAGGTTATGACAGTATGACAGTATGACGCTATGACAGTATGACAGTACAGTAGTATGACAGTACTGTGGGGCAGTCATCGTGTCAGCCTGTCGGCATAACATCTGAATCGAGAATGACGAATCGGAATTATAAATGAGATCGGATCGGGAACTGAACGTTGAGCCGAAGTGTGACATCGGCTCTCGAGTGGTTGACCCTGCAACCTGAGTGACGAGTGAATAAGTAGAGCACTTGAGAAGTGTTTAGCCTTCAGAACTCGGAACCGAATTATCGTTTGTACCTCAATCTGGCCCTGATCCAGTATATTATAAAAATCCGAATTGTGTACCTTTGCACGTTCAATCAAAAACATATCTCCGAGCATCTGTCGTCGTGCCCCTGGCACATTTGGTATCAGCGTGCTGCGATTTCGCCTCTGCGCAACTCGCCCACGGGCCTTTTGAAACTTCCGTTGTGATACAGGGGGAGAGCTGCACTTCCGGCTATCTGGGCGCAATTTTAGCCTCCGTAAGTACATTTTTTTTCGTATACAACGGCCGTATCCTTTGAAAAACATCTCCAAAACTTCATATTTTTGCCCCTTAACACTGGGGGCTCAAACTGGCTCAGAAACCCAAGCATTCGTTTTCCGATCTTAAACCCGAAGTCCGTCCCAGGCCACAAACGACCGTCAGGGAGCACCCTAAAGGGTTTCCCCGGTCTACAGTAGCCAAGAAAACGATATAGCTCACCTTTCAGAGCCCCAAAAAGGCGAAAAACCGCCCAAAACAGCCAAAAATAGCCGTTTTTGACAGTTTCCAGCCTACCCCAAAACCTCTCCCAGTAGCCCCCACCACCGAAAAACCCCTCTTTAGACCCCATAGAACAGCCTAGAAACCCCTGATACCGCCCTCACGGCCATCAGCAGCGGGGAAAGCTCCACCAAAAGGCGCTTTCAGCAGTTCTGGGACGTTTCTGGCAGCCCTTCAGCACCTCCTGGTATCTTCCAGCAGCGCACTGACTGGGGCTTTTCTTGGGACCTACGGAGTACAGATACCGTCTGGGACCTCACTGGACCCCCATATTGGACCTGACACCTCCTTTTTCACTGCTGCTTGACTCTTGCCCGCGCGCCTAGGCACTCAAAAATCGTGTCGCGGAGCCCTGGCCAAATTTTGAGTTCGCTGGTGTATGGCAGTACCCCCTTCGCCAGAAGAATACAGAAGAGCGTGGTGGAAGCAAGGACCTATCAAGTGGGTATTCCCTCCAGACCCTACCTACCCACCAGCAGGCGCCTTCTGGCAGAGCGGTCCTTGGAGCGGTCCTCCTTCCCCCTCTTCCTCTGACGACGAAGAGGAGAACAGCGACTGAGCGCCTGGACATAGTCACGCTGGCTATCCCACCAAGATACCACAACTGGGTGTGGGTTCAGATTGGAAACCTTCTCTTCCGCTACCCGAACTCCCAAGACCTAACAGTCTTCCCCGCGCTCCCTGGTTCATATCCAGTGCAAGGAATCGAAGAGTGGCCTTGGGTCCCCCCATCTCCACCTGGAAGTCCCGCTCCTTCGCCTCCAGCGAGTGACATCGACGAGGACGAGACTGATTAAATAAAAAAAGGCGAGCACTCACTACTTTTGCTCACCTGTGGCTATTGCCACACCCAGTCTTTGAACTCAACCAGCTCAGCAGTCAGAATGTCACAGCAGACATCAGAGGCATTTCCCAGCATGAGTGTCAGCGCAGAACGGCTACACCACACTCTGTTCTCTCCCATGACCTTCCCATCGCCCACCGCATACGCTTCCGCTCACCCCATTCCACATCCAGGCACCACCATGCCCTACACAGCGGTGCCCCGCCCTTATACTATGCCGGATGGCACCCCCGCACAGGCTGTATGGAACGGCGTCAATTGGGTATTGCCCCAATCAGCGCCCCTCGCTGGGGGAGTATCACCAGTGCCGTTCACACTGGGAACCCATCACCCCGTGGGCGCATATCCCACACCGTTCCAACAACAGCTACAGCAGCAGCAGCAGTGGCTCGCGTACCAACAGCAGCAACAGCAGTGGCTTCAGCAGCAGCCACTGGAACCGATGCAGCAGCAGTTACAGCAGCAGCAGTTACAACAGCAGCAGTTACAGCAGCAACAGCAGCAGCAGCAGCAGCAGCAGCAACAGCAGCCGCAACCGCCACAACAGCCGCAGCATCGACCACAGCAGCCCCATCAGCTGGCACCAGCCACCTCCGCGCTTCATGACTCAGGCACGGATCTCTCATCGCTGCAGCACTTCATCAGCATCGGCGCCGCGGCCCTGCCGGACCCTCTGCAGGTACCCCTTGACAGCGGAGTTCAGCAGAACGTCTTGGGCGGTACCCAGCTCTTGGTACGTCACCTTCCCGCGGTGGCGACAACCTCAGAGACTCGCCGGCGTCGGCGTTCCCGAAGGGCATCTTCGGGCCCTGCGACACATGGCAAACATCTTCCAGGCCCAAGCAAGCCACGCACCTGATCACTCTGACCCCGACTCCGGTACGGACATCAGCCGCACCAGCACGGGGACCAGAGGCAGCCGAAGCACGCAGGCACGGGCTGAGCGCAGGCGGAGGGCCGCCCACAGGTCCGGCTCCGACTCGGACGCGAGCAGCCGAAGTGAACACATTCGCAGAGAAGTCCTGGCGGCAGTACAGGCCCTGGACATCTCCGCGGTGCTCTCGAGAGGACTCGCGCTGCCTGGCGCGGCGGCATCGGCAGGAGCCTCCCCACCAGGCGACCCTCAGGGCAGCGCACAGGGCCTGACGGCGGACCATCTACACGAGGCAGACGCCGCCGCCGGCGTAACCCCTCCAGTGCCTCAGACCGCCGCTGAGACCGCTCCCGCCGAACCTCCCACTCAGGGCCGGCCAAATCCCCATAACATGATGGTGGCCCGCCGGCGGCAGGCGATGGAGACGGTGGTGCACGGCGGTGGCAATCCCGACTCAGAGCCCAGAGGCTCCAGTTCAAGCGACTCGCCACCAGGCCCCCCTAGTGATCCACCTCAGGATCCCCCTGACGATCCCGCACCAGAGCCCTCCTACCCTCAGTACCCAGAGTTCAGAGCCCTCTTCGTCACCCACGATGGTGGGTCATTGTGGGTGCATCAGTCAGCTGGGGTGCGAGGCGCGGCAACCGTCTCCCTACCATGGGACGAACGCCGCCGGGCTGGGGTGCAGGGCGACGCCATCTTGTTGAGGATCATGCACCTGCTGGGAGCGCCGCTGACTGCATATGCGCGCATGGGGGGCCGGCTACACCATGCACCCCTACCCCTTACCAACCCTCGTGTGGAGACCTGGGTCCTCATGGTCGACCGCGAGGTCATGGATATGGCAATGGGGGACCCAGCCGCGGCCAATGTGCGGTCTACCAGCATGGGGCAGCCAGTATGGGAGTGGATCCCTGCTACTGCGCGGGAGTCGGAGATGCAGAACTTCGATCAGGACGGGCTCGCCGCGTGGTCGGAGGTCAGCAACTCCGATTGGTACCGGAGCATGAGCGTGGTGGCCGCGCAACCATCCACACCCCTGCCCTTCCATACACCTCTCCCACTCCCCGCACCACCATCAGCCCCTACATTACCGCCCACTCCGACCGCAGTCCCCACAAATCCCGCGCCTGCGCCTCCGCCCGCGCATGCCCCGGGACCACCACCTCCTGCCCGTTTCCCCCATTCCGCCGCCGCAAACCCCGTTCACTCTGCCGCTGCCGCGAACCCCGTTCACTCTGCCGCCGCTGCGAACCCCGTGCTCTCTCCCAGCGCCACCCCTTTTGTTCCAGGCATCGTCCGTCTGCCGCAGGGCACTAACCTGCGAGCATCTCCAGACGAGGTCCGCCTGGAGCACAAGACCAAAGAGATGGTGCTAAAGCTGGTCAAGAGCGTCACCAGGTTCCCCCGCTCCGCGTCCGACACAAAATCAGCCGACAAGGAGGGCCTCCTGACGCAGTTGGAGCACTACTCCCACATGGTGCGGAAGGTATTCCAGGAGGCCATCGTGATCGAAGCACTGACCACTCCCAGTTGTACGCCATCAGTATCAGCGTACCAGGCGAGTGTGTCAAGCCTTCTTTGGAGCTTCAAGGAGTACACTCTTCAAGACCAGCAGAGAAAGTTCTTGGAGCGCGCGGCGGGGACCTTTGGGTCCGAGCAAGCTTGGCACCAACGCTACGGGCGGGGAGCTGGACGTGTTCTTCAGCGATCTGGCGGTGTGCTCTTTGACGCAGGCCTACCTGGAGAACGCACACGGCGAGGCCATAGCCCTGAAGCAGGCGGTGAACGAGACCGCGGCGGAGTATTTCTCGCGACTGGAGACCCGCATGGCCTCCGTCAACTTCCTGGCCGGCAGAGTCCCCAATTGCGTGGAGATGACCAACCTGTCGATGCTCTCTACGTACCGCCGAGGGCTGAAATATGCACCCAAGGTGATGCGGCGCCTGAGAGCCATCCACTTGGATGTCTCCAAACCAGAAGAGTGGGAGAGGAAGGCCGTCGCTGACGACATTCCAGGCACCCACAACGCCTTGTTGAAGATTCGGGAAGTTGCTGAGGAGGTGGAGAGTGACATTGACACGGAGGCGGCTCAGAGGCGCTCTCAAGACCGTCCCCCCCGTGCTGTTTCCTTCGCTAACCCACCACCTCGCACCCCCTTCTACAGGCGTACCCCCTCTTCGAACCGCCCAGCTCTTGCCATGCTGGAGAACGGGCCTGCCACCACCGTCGCCGCGGCAGTGACTCCTTTGCCACCACCACCTGGCCTCTCCCGCCCTGATGCTCCGAAAGTCCGCCGGTGCTTCGCCTGCGGCTCTGCGGAGCACATCGTCCGTAACTGTACGGACGAGGCTAAACTCAAGGAGTGGAGGGCCAATGCACCCGCTCGACTGGCGAACTCCCCTGGGTTTGTAGCCGCCGTCGTTTGGGCCATCGAGCAGCAGGAGGACATCTCCTCGGTGGATGGCGTCCCAGAGGAGTTCTCCGAGGAGGTCTTGGCTCTTGCTACCTGTGAGGACGAGCAGAGCTACCAGACCCTGGCGGCCCTTGCGGGCATCGAGCTTGTGGAGGGTGACGGCCTTCCCCCGGTGGAGAGCGATGAATGACTGGCCGGCGGCCGGCCCCAGACCCTGCCCTTCGGGGAAGTGAGGTCTTGCCCTGATGATCAGACCCTCTCCGCCCTGGAGAAGCGGTCAGAACCAGTGGAACCCCGACGCGCCCGAGGACGCAGAGACCCTTGGGGCCAACGTC
>LGRX02026521.1:0-25121 GCA_001247695.2 Cymbomonas tetramitiformis | reverse complement strand
CTGTGGAAACTACGCGGGTTGCAGCACCTGTTGGGATAAAACACAAGGTTAGCAAATTAGCTAGCTTTTTAGAAAGTGATAGTGACAGTGACGCCGAGGAGGAAGAGGTAGCCACACCTGCTGTTGCCGCACCTGCTCAGCCTTCTAGTGTAGAGGTACCTGTTTCTGAGGTTGTTATAGAGGATGAGTTCAAACAATACTTAGCCATTCCTGCGTGTGACCCTGATACTGATATTTTGAAGTGGTGGGTAGCTCACAAGAAGGAGTTGCCAAATATGTTTAGGATGGCGCGTCAATTTTTAGCTACCCCAGCGAGCACGGTTGGGGTGGAGCGCACCTTTAGTGCATGTGGTCAGATGCACTCTGACCTCTGGAAGAGTGTATCTGAAGGCACGCTAGAACATTCCCTTATGGCTTCTATTAATACACTGTAAATACTTGGAAATACCTACACCCTGTCATATCGATAGTTATCATGTGTAGTATCGATAGTTATCATGTGTAGTATCGATAGTTATCATGTGTAGTATCGATAGTTATCATAATTAATCGGCCGCTGATTAGTTATTCATATCAGTCGATTAGTTCGATTGACTTATTCATATCAGTCGATTAGTTCGATCGACTTATTCATATCAGTCGATTAGTTCGATTGACTTATTCATATCAGTCGATTAGTTCAATTGACTTATTCATATCAGTCGATTAGTTCAATTGACTTATTCATAGTTATTCGATTAGTTCAAAAAAAAAAACGCGATACCGGGCCTTGGTGGTACCGCTATCATAAAAAAGGCTACGCTTTCAAACCTTTGCATTTATTTGATATAATACGTACGGTCACTACATCTCTTCGATTGATATGCGGTTTCCGCTATTCGCGTTTTCATCATCCCACATCAAAATTTCCAAATATATTTCCCAAGGGGCGACTTGTTCACGAGCGGCCTGGCGGCACAACAAGGAACACGGTTCATGAACTTATGGAGCATGTGTGGGAAAGTATATATGTGCCTTTGACCTTTCCATTGCGAGATTTGAACCTGATGATACCTCTTTATATATATACCATATGACTACATCCACGACTCAGATATGATGCTTATAGTGGTGAGCTGATAATGGGCGTCTCAGGGCATTTTCCATGGTACCCACGAGTCCCAGTCGATAATACATGTTAAAAATAAGTCCTTTTGCATTTGCAATCACATTTTACGCCATCCGTTGGATCATTGGGGCACAAAAACAACGAATAAATGCCGTTTTCATGTTATTTCCACTTTTTGTGATTTTGGATATGACGAAAATATAAGTTCTCAGGTCATAATGGGCTTTTGCATATTACTTTGTAGTTCCCAAGACCTAATGTAATTTGATTGCCGTGGTCCCACCCAAAAACCGCGCGATATGCAAAAGTTGAAAATTAGCCGTTTTCATTCTCATTATATCTGAGTCGTGGATGTAGTCATATACCGTACCGGTTCGTTGTTTGGTGCATCATTGCCACCTAAAGAGCGATATGGAAAATGCGCGTGCAGTATGAATGATCAGCTATTCTACCCATAATTAGGTTTCGGCGCAATATGGATTCATTAGGCACCTCGGTGAGGCGTATATATGATATCCCCGTTGAGTATACGATTTTACGGACCCATTTCTTTGGCGAAAATGTCACCCAACACCCAAGTACCCCCGGCGGTCGTCCACACCGAAAATAAAGTATTTTCTCTGCTCCTTGATATAATAACGACGTTCCCCGGTCGAATGAGCTAGACACATCCAAACCATGCAAACAATAAAGAGTTCGTTGGACTTATTTCGTACTCGTCGTGGTCACACCACACATGCAGTTTGGCATCGACGCCTGCCGCCCTACTCTATCCGAATATATCGCCTTGCGACCCACGACACGAAGTAAACGTTGGTGATTTGTCAGCTTGCGCATGGCTTCCCAACCCGATCAGCATGCCGCACATCCTTCATCCGGGGTTTTTCGACCCGCATAACCTACGTAGAGATTCGGCTTTTCGACATCTTCCGTAAGTATGCTAACTATAACTCCAAATTGTATACTTTGATAGGAGAATGCGACTTGTGTAGATTTGCCAAAGTTAAGATGCATTCGGTATATATGTGGGAAATATGCACCCTCCATCCATCATCCATAAGTATGCAACCGTTGCATATTTCCTAGAAATATTCACCTCCCGCCATTATGCTAACTGTAACTCCATATCCCGTAAGTATGCAGCAACTTACATACCCTGTAAATTTGCAGCAGCTTACATATCCTGTAAAATTGCTGCATGGAAGCCCCTCATTTGTGTTGCACTGGTTCTTTTATTTGTCGTGTCGCAAACGATTCGTTTATATTAACGACGCTTCGCAGCTTTTTCAGAAATATGCTGTTTTTTATTTCGTTTCCCTTAAAGGAGCGAAACGGGTTTCCTGGAAAAAAGTGACATCGTACACACCGCACCGCAGGAGCTGTCCCTCAAAAATTATGCCGTTGGAAATTTTCCAAAAATTTCCTGCCCATGTCAGCAGTCCTACCATGAGTGTGTCGAGCGCTCGCGCTTTACCGGCCAATCATGATACGATAGCATCTCAGCAGTCCTACCCCGGATTCTTTCGACCGATCGTTCGTAACCGACAACGAGAAACACGTTTAACAATTCAAAACTATACCACGAAGATATATATGCTGTTTTTCATCCATGTCAGCAGTCCTACCATGATTGTGTCGAGCGATCGCGCTTTACCGGCCAATCATGATACGATAGCATCTCAACAGTCCTACCCCGGATTGTTTCGACCGATCGTTAGTAACCGATAACGAGAGACACGGGTAACAATTCCATATTTTGCCCCGAAGATATGCGGAATTTACAATTACGAATTTGTCGCAAAACCGATCTAACAGGTTTACCGATCTCAACATCATCATCAGCAGTCCTACTGTCAGGGTTATGACCGATGACATATGTGTCATACATGTCATACGTGTCATACCTGTCATACATGTCATACCATGTCATGTCATGTCATGTCATATATTATTATGACAGTCGACAGTATGGTCGATCATGACTGTACAGGTCGAGTCGCGTCATACATTTATGACAGTCGTCAGTACGGTCGACGATGACTGTACATGTCGCCAGATGATTATGTCTTATCATCAGGCATCCCTGTCATCGAGAGTTCGTACTCCGAACTCGAAGATGACAAAGCAAAGATACATCTTGTCGATTCTTCAAGAACCATCTTTCGCTTTAGCATGCACGGAACATGCATGCGCAACATGAACGAACTAGTCGTTTATACAATGCTGGTCGTTCAACCTACGTCTCGGGTTCACAACCCAATGGCGGTACCATCTAAGATGATGGGAGACGTAGGTACTTAAGTGAGGAAGCGTTGTGCTTCAGCAGCTCTGGATTCAGAAACTGCACTCACAACCCGCTATATTGTTCACTTGTGTATGCTGTTCAACTGCACAGTGATTATTGATAATATTGAATATTATAACAGGGCTCGCATAGCTCAGCCCTTATCAGTGGTATTCTAAAAGTCGTCAAGGCGCGACACTCGAGAACTCAAGTGGGTGCAGTGATATACGCGTAGCATATCTAATATTGTTCGCAGGTTTGCAGGAGGGCGCATATACGACAGCGTTCGCAAATATTGAATATCTGCAAACCGAATAATAAATACGCTCGAATATCGACAGCATACGGATTGCGCGAGGATTGATCATCGCGAACATATCCGCAGCTGACAGCATTCGCATAGAAATCGTCTTAATACTATAAGCGACAAGGTGTGTGCACAGTATACGGATCGTATACATATGATGTCAAAATTAGCAGGATTGTCACGGTATGCGAGATGCAGATGCGCTAGTGAAAAATGACCGTCAGTACATATGATTCGCATCAGCTGCGAATGGACGTACGAAATTTCGTTAACAGCGCGATCGCATTCATTTATGCGACAATACACCGGCGACAATGAGATACTTTGTGAAATAATTGGCAACATCGATTTTCGCAAACGATCTGCTTGAATCGTATACAATAATCCGCTAGTACGATGATTTTTAGCTCGTCAGCGCGATGTGCACCTGTCATGATTTCATCGGATGCAATAAACGCACGATTTTAGGGCGCATGATTCCTGATGTATCTACATGCAGCGAGACATTCATCTGTCTACAGTGTCCGCCATCCGTACATATGCCATGTTGCGCGATGGTCACTAAATTGTAGATGGCAGCATGCGCGATGGTCGCATACTGCGCGATGGTCACATATTCTACAGAAGTTGATCGCAGCATGCGTGTGAAGTTTTTATTAGCAGCGCGCTTGCATTTGTATACAACATACATCAGCGAATTTTGCAAATCATCCCTACGCACTGTTTACAATCACTGCGTGCAATGATTTATGGCCTGTCAGCATTATTATACTACATTATTATCATACTGCAGCAGATTCCAATGTTTTGATGACCACACAATACTTTTGATCATCAGCATTATATTCACTGGCAGCACAATGATCTATGCACAACATGTGTGTGCAGATTAGCACACACACACATACACTTATTCCACTTACAGCAATCATCAATATACAGTGCATATACGTTTATATCATGCATACATCTTATGACTGAATGATTGCAATGTTGTAAATAGTACATACTTATTATACTTTACAGCTTGAACACGATAACAGCTGTAGTACATAGAACACAAGCATATTGCAGTGAATGCTAGTTTATATTTGAATTCATGTTGCAAAGGGTGCCTGACAATAATCACAACACCATAATTACTTTGTCGTACCCTGGTGGAGCCGAGATGCTCTCCAGGTAACACGTACATTCTATGGTGGATTATTAGAAGGAATGCTCACCTGAGCTTCATGTAAAATTTATCAGCAACTCGTAATGAGATTATCATGGAATTACAACAATCCCTAAACTATATATATCATGTTAGATGTAATCAGTACGTGGTATGCTGACTGTCTGCATGATTGTTAGGATATTGTGATATCCATAAAGATACTGCAAAGTGTGTGCAAACAAATACACACACACACACACTAGTACTAATCAGCAGTACTATACACTGCACAAACACTAGCATTCATTATACATTGACATTCACTGACTCAGAGTGAATATACCAATAACAATGTATACAATAATGTGGATAACATCCAGTAAACACATGTGCGTACTGGATGTCAGCGATGGCGATAGTAATGGTAACAGGATTAAACAACATGCTGTAGGGCTGGATGGAGAATATCTCCAGACCCGAAGGCAGTATCAGTGCTCAATATGCAGCTGGTAACTGCTGAGCACTGCCCATGCCATATTCACTATCGCTGGAGCAACATCAAAATCTACATTGCATTATGACAGTTGATGCAGAACTGATCACTCACATGCATGTACCAACTCAGATCAGCAACCATAAATGAACTGACAAAGGTTATGGACATACACACACAAACATGGTGTTGTGTAAATACTGCTCAGATTATATCTAGCAATGTCCAGATGTATTTGAACACAAAGATATCACTTGATATACTCGTTGTGTACATTCAAATATATCTTAGGATCTGACACAACTGTGAATCCACTTGCAGTTGATTTATCTTTATGTCACCAGAGAGTGCAATTGCCTGTATGGGTTTCAATCAGAAAAACCCATATTTCATGTTCACCATACATGTTGAATTTTTGAGATATTCACTATTGTGCCATGAAAAATATCATGTGCAAAAGTGAAGAAAGTTGCAGCATTTGTTTAGCTTGCAACTCACACACACACTGAGATGTGATATATATATATATACGGCTGAAAAAGCTGTAAAATAGGTAAAAATGCTCCACGCATGATTTCAAAACGAAAAATGTGTGCCCATTTTATGTGAGATTATGATTTTATACCTATTAAGGTATCAGGAAATCATAATGACACATGTCATATCTCATGTAACACCCTAGATATTAGGTGTTGAATATATATGGGTAACACTATTGCTATGGCAATAAATCTCTCAAAATGCTGTACGTAAAACACATTTTGAAAATTTCGGATTGATTTTTTCGATAAAATGAATGTTTATATATCAAATGTCAATCCCTGATTTATGCAGCATGTGTAACGCCATGTAACAACCCTAAAATTAAATGTGTGTAACAGGGGTGTAACCTACCTCCTAAAAAACACTTTACGTTTATATGGGTATTAAATGCAGTTTTGCTTAAAAATCTTTGCAAAAACGTTATACTGCTTATTTTTTACCTGTATTGGGGTTACTGATACCAAGTAACACCCTAAACACTGTATTGAGTAACAGGGCCACTGTAACGATATATGCTCTAAAATACCAGTTTTATTTCGTAAAACTTCGTATTTAGCATTAACATATCATGCTGTTTTTGACACAAACATGATTATGTATCGGGCAACAACCCAAGAACTGTGACAGATGATTCCTATAAGGAATGCATGCTATTTTGAGGTATTGGCAATTGACAACTGCCATTATATCACACACTTCCTTGAGGGGGGAAGAAGGTGGATATATATATATATACTTACCTCATTATTATATACGAATACAATACATGTATGTAAACATACCGATATACCATATATAACATATAAATCACACACACTCAGTTAGACAATTAGCTGAAGGTATTTTTTGTGTTGTGTTTTGTTTTTAGATGGTTACTATCGAAGAGGAAGAGCATGAGATTCCTGATATCAACCCAGATCATTCGACTTGGTTTTTCGACATACTTGGTTCATACGATGCATACAGTCGGTTTAAGGTTCCAAAGTGGATTTCTGGTTATGCCGATACACTAACCAGATATGACCACATAGGCTATTATGACAATGTCAGTCGCATGAAACCAGATATGAGCCGGTACAAGGATCCTGCCAATGAGCCTCAGGCACCAGAAGCAGAGTATACAGCAGACAGTCCTCCGATGGTCTTTGTAGACCCAGATGCAGATTCAGTACCAGCACCAGCTCCACCATCTCCACCCAGTTTGGTCCCCAAGGTGAAAATGACGCCACCTAGGGAATTCAAATTAGGACAGGACGCAGAGGTCTGGTTGGATACAGTGGACAGATATTTCCAGTTCACTTATCCAGGTGTCAATGATAAGGATTTGATCACAGTGTTTCTTACTCTCATACAAAATAACGACAGACACTATTTCCAGGTCTTGGCACAACAACCATATGCCACTTATGAGATGGTCAGACAGACGTTCCTCAGACAATTTGGTAATCCGCATAAGAGATCGGTAGCCAAGAAACACCTAATGGCACTGACTCAAGGAACCCAAACCTTTGCAGATTATTTGCGCACATTTACATCACTGGCTTCTTTAGCAGCAGTTGATTTAAATGATGTGCTAATAAAGGACAGATTCGTCACCAGTATGGATTCTGATCTCCGCAGACAGTTCCAGCTCAGATACCTGACAGAAGAGCAGAGGAACAATCTGTCGTGGCAAGAAACCACACAGATATTGCTTGATTTGAACTACGTTATTCATTCAAAGCAATCAGAAACCCTTCACTATCGGGGTCAGAAGGAGCAGTCATCTGGAGGTCCAGCCAAGAAGGATAAGGACAGAGGACGTGGCCAGAAGCCATATAACAGATCCAACAGAAATCGGAATTGGAATCAGAATGGCAGCCAGAACTCCAATCAGAATCGGAACAAAGGAAAAGGTGGTAAAGGCAAAGGCAAAGGAAAAGGAAAATCACAGAATGATAAGACCTGCAATCGTTGTGATCGTGTTGGTCACATCGAGAAGGATTGTTTTGCCACCAGGACCAATGATGGAAAGGAGATCAAGGGTAAGCCACCAGCTCAGAATCCTTTACAGAATCAGAGACAGCCACAGAAGAATCAGAGTGCTAAGGATGGGTCTGGCAAACTCATCAATACGATCAACACTTTGGTCAAGGAACTGAAGAGTCAGCACAGCATCAATGCAGCAGTTGCAACTCCAGATCCAGTTCCATCAGCTCCAGCTCCTCAGGGAAACTCTCAGGGTACTGCGCAGGTACCGGTGATGAGAGCACCCCGAGGGTAGATCAGCCTGAAGATGCCACTGAAGCAAGTGGCCGGATTGAGAGTATTTCAGAGGAAGTCCTATCCAGACTGACACTACAGTTTCAGCAGATGGATAATCCCACAGAAAACATCGCACAGATGCAATCTCAGACAGCACAGCTGAAATCGCAGAAAAAGCTGTTGCTGTATAAGGGGAAAGTCCATGGACAGAATACTCACATTTTGGTAGATCCAGGAGCCACATCGTCTTTCATCGACAGACAGTTCGCTGCTCAGCTTGGTATACCTCCCACAGATTCTTCATCATTTTCAGTGGGATTGGCTGGAGGAAGCCAACTACCATGCACATCCTATCTTCCCAATGCTACATTCACGCTGGGCAAGTATAAGGATTCAGTAGATCTCTACATCATTGACATGAAACCATTCACTGCCATACTGGGTCAAGATTGGTTGGAGAGGAGGAATCCACATATTGACTTTCAGACCAAAAATCTGACGATCACTAGGAAGCATTCATCAGGCTCCAGTATTCGCACAGTATTGTCCAGAGTTGACCAGACTCCAGACTCAGATGGCCTTCCTGAAATGGAATTGGTCAGTGCCACCACTATGAGGAAACATCTCCGTCGCATTCGATCCAGTGGTTCGGCTGAAGAAGCCGTAGCATATCTCTTTTTCCTCTCCGAGGTCGATGGTGAATTGGTCTTTGCAGCATCAGACTCAGACACCACAATGGAAGACCCCGAGGTCACAGCAGCACGTGATCAAGTGAGAGAAGACTTTTCAGACGTTTTCCAAGAGGATCTTCCGGCTGGTCATAGGCCAGAGCGGTTTGAAGGTGGGTATCATAGAATCGACATCGAACCTGGACATAAGCCTCCTTCACAGCCAGTACGCACCATTCCAGCACCCATGATGGAGGAACTCAAACGGCAAATCATCAAATATGTCGATTTGGGTATCCTTCGTCCATCATCATCACCATATGGATGCCCAATCATTTTCGCTCCTAAGCCAGGGGGAAAGTGGAGGATGTGTTGTGATTATCGTGCCCTGAATAACATCACCATCAAGGACACGTATCCACTACCACCACATGACACCCTACTAGAGCAGCTGAAGGGATCAAGATGGTTCAGTAGGTTTGATTTCAACCAGTTCTTTCACCAAATCCCCATTCATCCGGATGATATACATAAAACTGCTATTCGCACCAGATACGGTTCTTATGAATGGACAGTTATGCCTTTCGGATTGACCAATGCTCCTGCAACAGCACTTCGTGTAGGAAATCGGGCATTTTTCGACTTCATCGACCAGTTCCTTGTCATATTCATGGACGCCACTATTGTATACAGTCCAGATTTTGACAGTCATGTGAAGCATGTTCGACAATTCCTCCAGCGTTGCAGAGATCACCAGTTCTTCATTAGGCCTTCCAAGGTGGAGTTGTTCGTCACATCTATAGATTTTATCGGACATCACATATCTGAAGCAGGTCTATCCATCATCGAAGACAGGATCAGAGCAGTCATGACAATTCAGCCTCCAGTGTCTTATGGTCCTACCGTTGGAAAGCAGCCTCTACGCCGTATGGCTAAAGATGGCAAGTCATCCCTTCGGTCATTCTTGGGCATGGTCGGTCAATTTAGGAGATTCATACCAAAGTTCTCCAAAGTTGCCGAACCTCTCAATCGTCTCCTTAAAGATAATGCAGAGTTTGTCTGGGAAACTGAGCAGTAGCAGGCATTTGATAACCTCAAAAGTGCCATCTGTAACGCTCCAGTATTACAGCTTCCAGATCAGAAACTGCCATCTATTATGGAGGTCGATGGATCAGGCACACACGTTGGTCAAGTAATACTCCAGGATCAAGGAAAAGGTATGAAGCCATGTGGTTATCACGGCGTCACTCTATCCGATACACAGAGACGTTGGCCTATTCCTGAGATCGAGCTATTTGCCATTGTGGAAGGCTTCCGATTCTTTCGCCACATCTTGTTGGGAGCTCCTGAGACCATTGTACGCTCAGATCATCAGCCACTGGTTTATTTCCAGACCAAATCCACACTGAGCCCCAAACAGTCACGGTGGTTGGATGAGCTCTCCGAGTACAACTTCCGTATAGAGCACATTGCTGGCGAGAAGAATAAGGTTGCAGACGCACTCACGCGTATCTCTACACTTTTTGAACTTACTGATTGTCTTCAACACATGGACATCAGTGAAGTCATTCCATCTGCAGATCCTACATTCATTGCTCTTTTATCTTCTTTAACAGCTCATCAGCTACACGACATCATTATATCCGAGTATGATCGTGACACATTTGCACAGACTATTTTGGCTAAGCTGACATCATCGACTTCGTCACAGTCAGTCAGCAGCTACAACTTCGAGCTCATTCAGGGGTTGATCTATCGTAAGACCATATATGGCAGACAGCTGTACATTCCACCAACAGCTAAAGTCCCCACAGATGACGGTGAGATCACACAACTTCGCCACATTCTTCTTCATGAGTGCCACTCAGCCACTATTTCTGGTCATGTAGGCAAAAATCGCATGCTTCATCTTCTGCGTAGCCGGTATTTTTGGCCAGGAATGACAACGGCAGCTATCAAGTACATTCGGGAGTGCCGCGTTTGTCAGCGCCAGAAAACGAGGCGACACAAGCCTTATGGTCAGGCACACATACGATATTCCGTGCCTAAGACAAAATGGCTTGATGTATCTCTTGATTGGATCACTGATCTGCCTATCACCACTAATGGGCACGGCAGTATATTTGTGGTAATGTGCCAATTCTCTCATCGTTGTCATCTCATTCCCTTCAGCATGACCTGGACAGCTCAGCATACTGCTTCTATATATATGCAACATATCTTCAAGCTCCATGGTCTTCCGAGGAACATCATCTCAGATCGAGACCCCAGATTCACCTCTACATTCTGGCAGACACTGTGGAAATCTACTGGTACGAGATTGTCCATGACATCGTCACACCATCCACAGTCGAATGCTGCCAATGAGAGAAGCCATGCCTTCATTGAGGATATCCTCAGGTAATTTTCAAATTGTTGATTCATGATTTGATTTCACCATCCTCTGGTTTACAAACTGATTAGTAGTATTTTTCATCTCAGGTGTTGTTGCAATGATACTTCAGCCAATTCGTGGGAGGACAAGTTGCCTCTGGTGGAGTTTGCAATAAACAATACCGTTTCTGCATCAACTGGTTATTCACCATTTTATCTCGACTCGATGGCGCAACCACTTTCGCCTCATGACCTGGTTATCACTATTCCACCAGAAGCTCCTGTTCCAATACAAAGAGCTATTCGAGATCATTTTGACCAGTACTCGGCTGTTCATGCCAACGCGGTAGACAACATTTCCCGAGCAGCAGAAATTAGCCAAGCCAGATTCAATAAGACTCACATGCCTAAGCAGTTTGCAGTTGGGCAGAAAGTTCTTTTACGGACCGAGTTTATTCAATGGACTGGTTTGACGGAGGCAGGCAGACACTTTAAGCAGCCATATATTGGGCCGTTCACTATTTCCAAAGTGCTTAGCCATGGACGTGCATACGAGTTAGATTTCGGAAATCTTGATATCCGTATTCATCCGGTACAGCCTGTTTCCAGATTAGAGCTGTACAATGACTCGATTCAAGCACCTTTGCCTCTGCCACAGATGATCACCGAAGAAGGGCAAGAACTGTTTGAGATATCACACATACTCTCGGATAAGTTCACTAGAGGTGTCAAATACTATTTAGTACGATATGCAGGCTACGGTCCTGAGCATGACACCTGGGTCAAAGCCACAGAGCTGACCAATGCAGCAGACATTATAGCTGCCTATGAAGGCTAGACATTATATTAAGCCTTATGCCTTTACTTCTTGTAATATATACTAATACATGTCGATCATCTATATAACCTTGCTCTTAATGTTTATCATTATGTTGCATTGAAGCGGGAATTGATCCTTCCTTGCTAAAGGTGTAGTGAGCCTTGTTCAAAATCATACCCTTGCACAGATACGCATACATGCGAGATATCATATCTGTGGATAAATAAAAACTGCTAAATGCTACCTTTGCCAAGACCGTGGTTTGTCATCGGATTCTGTGGCCAGTAAATCCGCGCTACCGGATAACTGAGGTGGACGGAGTTGTGATCCTGAGTTATGCTTGACACACATAACTAAAACGAATTTCACATTAGTACGTGGCGAATCCATTCTCACTCATCGCGACAGATGTTCGTCAAAGCGTGCGTACTGGACCATAAAAGGAGTTTGGCAGACGGGTGAGGATTTAAAGTGGACTTATAAAGACCCTCCGATATCTCGTAAGCAGGGCCTACTCCGTTTGCATTAAAACAAGCCCCAAAAATCGGGCTCCCCATCGCTACCTGTGAACCTCCATAGTAGCTTCAGGAGGGGAGGAAGGGTTGGGTGCACTATATCAGGCCGAGAATCGTTCGATTATAAATTATTAAATCGTGGGATCATCGATCGCGCAAAGCGACGACGGCTAGCGCAAATAATCCGTAACGTAGACTTCGGATGCTTTGAATCGTCTAGCACATACATGATAACGTGTGGATCAATCAGTAATCCAGCGTAGGATTGTATCGCGAAAACGCTCTTCATTGAACCTTGGAACGTCACTCAACGATACGATTTCCGGAAAGGTGGGCTACATCCTAAGGACTGTATGGCTAAATGCCTAAGGTGAGGGACTAAAGTGGACTCAGTTTCCCCCAATAACCTAAAAACACCATGAGGGACGCCTCAAATCGGTGTAAGAAGACTGGTACCAGCAAGAAGCGACAACAACAAAGACATCAAAGACATATACAAGGTATGCCCGTTGTGAGGTCACAACTCTCTTAAGAGGGGAGATCTGTCAGGGTTATGACCGATGACATATGTGTCATACATGTCATACGTGTCATACCTGTCATACATGTCATACATGTCATGTCATGTCATGTCATGTCATGTCATATATTATTATGACAGTCGACAGTATGGTCGATCATGACTGTACAGGTCGAGTCGCGTCATACATTTATGACAGTCGTCAGTACGGTCGACGATGACTGTACATGTCGCCAGATGATTATGTCTTATCATCAGGCATCCCTGTCATCGAGAGTTCGTACTCCGAACTCGAAGATGACAAAGCAAAGATACATCTTGTCGATTCTTCAAGAACCATCTTTCGCTTTAGCATGCACGGAACATGCATGCGCAGCACGAACGAACTAGTCGTTTATACAATGTTGGTCGTTCAACCTACGTCTCGGGTTCACAACCCAATGGCGGTACCATCTAAGATGATGGGAGACGTAGGTACTTAAGTGAGGAAGCGTTGTGCTTCAGCAGCTGATTACTCAGAGACTGCACTCACACCCGCTATATTGTTCACTTGTGTATGCTGTTCAACTGCACAGTGATTATTGATAATATTGAATATTATAACAGGGCTCGCATAGCTCAGCCCTTATCATAACGACTGACGACATCCACGCGGAGCTCCGACTTCAATAATACAAACTGATGCTGGAAATGACAGCCTGACTAGTTCGTACAGTCAGGTGTCATATCCAGTTTGTCATTCTCGGTGTACAGCTAGTGACCTAGACTCAGTATTTATGTCCATCTATACGAGTCTAGTGATCCGTTGTTTCACCGTCGGCAGCGGGTCCCCACTGCCTGAGCTGCTGTTTCCAGCAGGTTATGGGCCCACCACGCTTCCACTCACTGGTCCCTCTCACGTTCGCGTGAACTGAATTTTAGCGTAGAATTTTATTTTATTTCCGCCCTATCTTTCGGTTGAGCGTCTCCACGCCTTGTGGGACGCTTTGGAGTAGATTCTACGTATTTTCTGGAGGCGGCTGCTTACGGCTTTGGGTGATTACGACGAGGTGGTGCTCTACGATTTTTCTTGAGTGGATTTCTTATTCGTATTCGCTTTCTTATATGAATTTCACTCAGATTTCTTCGAGCGATGAGCTCACAGCTCTTCTAGCTTCCATTGATGGCAAGTTGGCAAACCTGGACTCGCTGAACCGCTCGCGCACTGTATCGCTCGTTTCTTCTATGGCTCGCGCTCTTTCGCACTTTCGGAGCTCAGATCTTTCGGCCGCATCGTCGACGGTTTCATCACCTATTATTTTGCAGGTGGTTGTCTCTGACAGTGGCACGCTGATGGGTGGTGCTCAGACCGGCGGGTCTCATGACATGAGTTCCGAGAAATCAGCAGCTTCGTTTCGTGAGATGGGAGTTGGCGATGAGCCCGCGATTTTGGGTGTCCGATCAGTTCATTCCCAGGTTACCACCACTAGACCCTCCCCTGGTATCCCTGGGGCGAGTAGCGCGCACGCACAGGCCCCTCCTGTTAGTCGCGAAGTTCATTATATTCATGCGCCCCCTACTGTGACGCCTCCCTATATGGGCTCTGGGGCAGTACGCCCTTTTGAGGAGTTTGATTCTGATGAAGAGGAAGATGAATCGGAGTACCCTGTTGGGTATTTCGATGATTCTGAAGACAGTTTGGAAGAGGAAGACAGGGATTATTGCCACTTGGCCCCTCCGCTATTTTCAGGTTCTCGATTGGAACAGGGTTCTTCGCTGGACACAGGTCTCCAGCTGGAATCTTATGGGGGAGTTTTGCAACCCTCGATCGAGGAAGACTTTTTACCGCAACGCGAGTTTTCTGTGGGCACAGTTTTAATTCATGAGCCGGACACAGAAGAATTTGAAAACGAAAATTTTCCGGAAGCAGCTTTCGCTGAGGGAGAGGGGCTCGATGAAGATTACACCGCAGAGGAGTGGGCCGCCTGGGACGCAGGGGCCTACGATGCTCAGGGGTATGGTGGTGCGCGAGAGGAGTTTGGTGAGCATTTTGACAGCTACGATGAGGAAGAGTATTATTCCGATGATTACTGTTTTTCTTTTACTGACCGGCGGCACGTTTCTCTGGACGCTAGCCAATTGCTGTAGGTGGGATCCGGTTTATTTCAGCAGCGTTTATTTTTTTGTTTCTAGCCACTTGCGAGCAGCGTTTATTTTTTTATGGCACATCATTCTTGGGCGGATTCCCTTTTCACAATGCCACGGACTGAAACGCTATATCGACAGGCAGGACTTTCTTGTATTTGTTGCTAAGATCCACCATGCAGACCGGCAGCCTCTTAGCACGTTGCCAGCCACTTGCTGGAAAAGAGAATTTTGATCGGCGGAGACATATTATTTCAATCTCGTAGCTCACGGCTCACTCACATCTTAGCATGTAGTTTATGCTTTAGCACTCAACCACATCTTGAGACCTAGCTAGCTCCTAGAGTTGACATCTTACATTTCTTTCCGTAAACTCTAGTAGCTAGGGTGGTGTGCTGTCACAAGCTGTGCACCTCAAATGAGGTGGTGTGCTGGAAATGACAGCCTGACTAGTTCGTACAGTCAGGTGTCATATCCAGTTTGTCATTCTCGGTGTACAGCTAGTGACCTAGATTCAGTATTTATGTCCATCTATACGAGTCTAGTGATCCGTTGTTTCACCGTCGGCAGCGGGTCCCCACTGCCTGAGCTGCTGTTTCCAGCAACTGATGCGCCGACGTTGCGGGATCGTAGAAAGAATGGCGTATCTGCTTTCTCGGCTTCGGACAGTAATTCTATCATCATTGTAGAGCGACAATTGATAGTTGAGACGGACGGCGATGACGCTGCAACTAATCAACTCCCCGCGAAGTGGTTAACAAGGAGAGGCCGTTCAAGATCGGAAAGTTGCACAACCGATGATGGTACGCATGCACACGCTTATTGTGAATTATCATATTAGTACGGCAGATGTTAATTGTGGACATAATGGCAACGTATGCGCTCTATAATAATGGTAATAATACGCGCGTCGTCCGTGTAGCTATGCACAAACATATGCGCGCCATGCAGAGAGTGCGCATTGTGTCAGTTGTGTGCGGCGACATGACGCGGTGCTGGTGATCGGATATGCTGCAGCCCAAGCGCATACCGCCAATAACATCGCCACGACTGCCATCGACACGGCTGCAGAGGTGTTGCATGAAAGGGATTTTTGAAGTTCAGATCGTGCTACTTTCGAAGTGACGACTACCACACCGCGCAAACGACCACTGTTGATGGTAGTTGCATCAGATGTAAATGTGGAGGTGACATCTCCACATGGCACTTCGACAACACTATCTAGTTACAAAGAAGTTGCATGGGGAGTATATATCTCATAAACAATGCGAGGCGATCAACGAAATGCACTCCGTGTCGCACGCCGACAAACATCGTATCTGAGGTAGGTCCACGCTCATTACATGCACGCACACATATGTATTTTTAGCTTTGATGCTGACTTACCACAGAGGTGACACAGGCGGAGGGCTAAGTATGGGGATGCGGCCAGAATTTCACATCATATAGGATGCGTATATCAGAAAGTCCGGGAGGCTGATGCCCCTGATTTATCTCCAGAGCAACGAAGGCATATGCTTGACATCTCCACGTACAATGTGCTGAGCGATGAAAGCAATCAAAGTGCTGTCACGGCATTAGGAGTAGTGAAATTCTCGGCAGCAACGCATCATCAGATGCATCCCGAGAGAGTTAAAGCTAGTATAGCTAGTGACAAAGCAGGGGATTATGTCGGTGCCGCATTATTGTTTGGTACATTGGTCGAGGATACAATGGACAGCACCGGCATGTCATTCTGGAGGCACACTCACAGCATTCCAGGAGAGGGGAAGAGTAGAAACGCCATGAAAGGTGGCCAGTTCAGCCAACACTTGAAGCGCATGCGTGGACGCGGGGGCGAAGGCTCCAATCAGCAAACCGCAAAGGAGGTCACGAACTCTTTGGACCTCCTACCCATGAAAGGCCTTGATAATAAGGCTGTCTATGTTCCCATACACAAATTGCCCGAAAATACACAGCTTGATAGCATTCATCATCTTCAATCGAAATACAATGTCAAGCAGCGAGAGGGTGGGCCAGAATCAAATATGCTCCGATGTTGGATTTTTGGGGGCATCGGACTTGGTACTGTCGTCAAGGTGGAGATTCCAGCGGAAGCAAACCTCAAGGTAAGCTCGTGATCATGTGCTCATGTGTGCTCATGTGTGCTCATGTGTGTAAGTGTACACATTAGTATTCACTCTTGGCTTACCACCACGCATTGTGTGTAAGTGTATGCGTGTAGTTGAAGATTGCAAAATACTTAAATATGTGTGTTTGTGTGTGTGTGCGTGTGTGCGTGTCGGTGTGTGTATGGATGAATGAATATTGTTATGTGTTGCGGGCTGTGTGGCTTTAGCATAATTTCTAAATTAAGTATGCGTGTACTTGCTATGTTGTATACTTGTGTAGACTGTGATGTAGAAACTTTTCTAAATTATGTATGCTTGGATTGAGTATGTATACTTGTATAGGCTGTGATATATCACAATGTGTATACTTATACTTGGATTTACTAGGTATACTATCTTGCATATGCTGTAATATGTTGTGTCTTTAGTAGCAAATTTTCTAAATTATGTAGGGTTGGATTTACTATGTATACTTGTATAGGCTGCATGGGTGATATAGCATTTTTTTTCTAAATTAAGCATGCTTGGATTTTCTATGTATACTATCTTGTATAGGTTGTATTATGTTGTGTGGCTTTAGCAACTTTTCTACAATAGAAGTGTGGTTGGATTTGCTATGTATACTACTTGTATATACAGCTTATATACAAGATAGTATACATAGCAAATCCAAGCATACACAATTTAGTTTATGCAACCTACTACTATACAAATGTACATAGCAAATCCGAGCATGCCTAATTTAGACAAGTTACTAAAGCCACACAGCCTGCACACAAAGCCTGCACACACACACCCACCCACACACCCACACACAGCAATATGCATCCATTCATACACATGCCGCACAAGCATGTTCACACGCGCGTGCGCACGCGCGCACACACACACAACAATGCACAAAAACAAAACAAGGTTGATTACTTAATTATTTTGCTGGGTTTTGATGAAGTCTAGAATCACATTGCCAACAAATATGGATAGAAAATTCTCCGGGGGCAAGTTGCCTAATAATGATGCAGTGATGTTCACATGACAATTATGCCACAGCCTATACATGCATGCATAGCAAATCCGAGCATGCGTAATATATGAAACATGCTAAAACCACACAGGCCGCACCACACATACACACATAACAATATTTATCCATCCACGATACAAATGCATGAGCGTGGTCACACACACGCACACACGCACACGGCACACTTTTGGGAAAAAACAATTTTCATTATGGAGTTTCATTAGTCTTCCAGAGCCTGCTGTTTTAGCGGGTGCCTACTATGTATTGCGCATTGTGATCTCTTACACACGGCATCTTCAACATCCGATATTCGATGCCCGCTTGTAGCACCTCGGACCTCCGCTGCGGGGAGAGCAACGCGGTTATGCTCATGTCGACGCAGCCGATGCAAAATTAACAGGCAATGCATGCAGTGAACAAAATTTCCGGTGGAATGACACCGATCCGCATCCGATGCCAACAAGAGGCCGCCGCGAGGGCGACATGCGTATAGAGCACACACAACCCATGTCGTCTCATCTCCACCATCCTCCATCTCGGAGTTGTCACCACCAACATGAAAGGTAGTTCTCAAAAATGCTAGACCGTAGGAATCGCGCCCCATATGAGCGCTATCAAGGTGAAAGTTGCTAAAATGTGGCTAAAACTGCAATTTGAGTCCATTTTGGGACCTTAAACCCCAAATTCGGGTTAATGTACCATGCAACAGACATATGCGGACATCAAATATCGGATTCTCAACATCAAAATTGGTTATTCAAAATGCTAGACCGTAGGAATCGCGCCCCATATGAGCGCTATCAAGGTGAAAGTTGCTAAAATGTGGCTAAAACTGCGATTTGAGTCCATTTTGGGACCTTAAACCCCAAATTCGGGTTATTGTACCATGCAACTGACATGTGCGGACATCAAATATCGAATTCTCAGCATTAAAGGTAGTTCTCAAAAATGCTAGACCGTAGGAATCGCGCCCCATATGGGCGCAATCAAGGTGAAAGTTGCTAAAATGTGGCTAAAACTGCAATTTGAGTCCATTTTGGGACCTTTAAACCCAAATTAGGGTTGTGGTAACATGCAACTGACATATGCGGACATCGAATATCGGATTCTCAACATGAAAATTGGTTCTCAAAAATGCCAGACCGTAGGGATCGCGCCCCATATGGGCGCAATCAAGGTGAAAGTTGCTAAAATGTGGCTAAAACTGCAATTTGAGTCCATTTTGGGACCTTTAAACCCAAATTAGGGTTGTGGTAACATGCAACTGACATATGTGGACATCAAATATCGGATTCTCAACATGAAAATTGGTTCTCAAGAATGCTAAACTATAGGAATCGTGCACCATATGGGTGAGTACAAAAAACAGTCAATCCATCCCATCTGAGTCGCGGAAGTGGTCACATCAACACCGTCAAAGTTACAAATGGGTTCCGGCCGCTGTCTTTACGGCGTTTCAGGGCAAACGGCTCACAATGGACAGCTACAACGCACACTATGATCGCACCACCCACCGCCCCACCACGCACCACCGACCACAACTACGCGCGCGGAGTGCCCACCCGCGTGGGCAGCCATTCAACCCCTGCACAAAACTCTCAACAAACGCCCAACGACCAGCCCATTCCCACCGCATCACCCGCCCCTCCCGATGTGCGTTACCGCCCTGCCCCTCAAGCGGTACAAGCACCCCGCCGCAGGCCCCGATCGTCCACCATTCCAATGCACATCTGGCTAGCAACCGCCATGATGTGCGTTTTCTCCCTCGCAAGCCCCACCACGGCACTGACATCCCCCAACGTCGTCAGCGACACCCCAGCATCTCCATCCCCCTTCTTCGTACTGCCATCAACGTCGGTCGAGCCACAGCCTCTCCTCCCATTGCTGGGGGGGGGAAATAATACGTCACCAAAAACAACAAACACAGACTGGGCAATCTGGACCACTAGACCTTTTTTTTCTCAAATGCTCAAGACGCCCTCAGCAGCAACCACCCAGCACGGCCGCCACCACGCCACAACCGCCCCAACCAACCCCGCAGACAGGTGGAATGACGGGTCACGACTCGCCACCACGCGGCTGGGGCTTGGCGCAGCCCCTCACACACAGACACTCACAGCCGTGGCCAAAACCACAACCCGGTCACCGACACCACGCGCCTTCAACAACGTCATCACAGTGGGGCTGGTCACAACCGCCACCATGTGGGCCAAAGGGTTCGGCACGGAAAGCGTAGTGTGGGCCAGCATGTACACCTTCGCCTCCGTCACGCCCTGCCTATGGGCACCCGGCGCATGGTGCCTGGAACACACCGCTGCCGTCATGATCGCCGCAACAGCAGGGGCGGCCGCTTTGACAACACAGGGAATGGCATCCTGGGCCGTGGGGGTGCTGGTGACCCAGTGGTTCGGATCGGCCACAGTACACTACGTGTCAGTCGGCATTCTGCTCCTGGAGGCGACATGGCGGGCAGTGCGGAGGTTCTCCCCGAGCCTCCCCCTGCTGTTATGACTCGTGGAGCGGTCCCTTAGCGCCCGGATGAGGTGGGCACTCATCCAGGCCTGGGGCCCAGTGCCCAAGTCCGCTGGAAGGCGCAACCGGCGGGCTCAGCAACAGGCTAAAGCAGTGCTGCAACTCCTTGCCCGCACCTGGGTACAGCGAGTGTGCGTACGGCTTGGCTGCGCACTAGCCGTCTGGACTACCTTTACGACGGTCCAGACCAACAGCATAGGACACGTGCTCGTGAAGGTGGCGTGTCTGGTGGCAACAGAAGCATGGAGGAGCGTGCCCAACTGGTGCATTACGGCCGCAGCGACCGCCGGGGCGATACACGCGTGAACACAGTTCCGTCTGGCCAACACCAACGCCATCATGCGATTCATCATTCTCAATCCAAAGTATGAGGACCCCCCCAGCCGCTTCAAACGCGCCAGCAAGCGGAATAAACGGCAAGGCCGAGGGGCGCCATCCTCCCACAATCTACGGCGCAGAGCCGGCCTTAGGAGGGCAAAAAGCCGACGCCACGCCCGCAGGGGCCGCAAGCGACGCAAAAAGCCGCGGCAGCACTTCCAGGCGCAGGCATTCTCCACGCAGGCCGGCGAGGTGGACAGCGCCATGCCTCTCGGCCGAGAAGACGACGTCGAGGCACTACACGCCCGTGATGAGGAGCTGGACGTCATCATGGGGCCTCAAGCAGGCTTCCACGGCGAGGGCGCATGGACCGACGAAGAATGGCAGGACCTACGCAGCCTCTTGCGTCGCGAGAAAAGCTTCATGGCCACCACCGCCACCGACCTGCCTGGATACACGGGACAGATCGGCAAATTTGACATCCCCTTCAAAGACGAGTCCGCCTCACACTACCAGAAGCCCCGGCGATTCTCTCCAGCCGAGCGAAAACTGATCGATGAACACTTCAACAAGCTCCTGGCTGACGGCATCATCGAGAAAGCCCCAAAATACTGCGAAAACACCTGCAACGTCGTCGTGGCCATGAAGAAGGCCCTGGATGGCTCCTGGTCGGACAAGCGCGTGGCGCTAGACCTGCGAGGGATCAATGAATTATCACTCAGAGATCGCACGCCTCCACGGCTGCCCGAAGACCTGTTTCACGACATCGGCCGAGACCAGTACATGACCAAGCTGGACCTGCGCAGCGGATTTCACCAGATCGTCCTGACCGACGACGCGTCACTCAAGACATGCTTTTGGTGGGCGCGAGACGGCGCCGCTCCCGAACAGTACGTCTACAAGCGCATGCCCTTCGGCAGCGCTAACAGCACCGCCATGTTTGGACGGGTGATCGAGCACGAACTGCGCGGACTCAGCTGCGCCAAGGTGTACTGCGACGACATCCTAGTGACCTCGCCCACCGCCCGCCAGCACCTGGCCGACCTGGAGGCAGTCATGCAGCGCCTAAGCAAAGTGGGACTGCGCGGTCACCCAGGCAAGTCGGTTTTCGCTGCCGGCGGGTGTGAGTTTTTGGGTTTCCTGCTGCGACCCGGCAGGCTGTCGCCTCACCAGGCGAAAGTGGCCGCCCTGCTCGAACTACCCACACCCAAAGACGTCCGAGGCGTCCGGGCCATATTGGGCTTCATGAATTTCTACCGAATCATGGCCGCGCGCATCGGCAAAGAAGACTACTCGTCACTGGCATGGCCACTGAACTGCCTACTGAGAAAAGGCAACGAGAACGTCAAGGATCTTTGGGGCAAGGAGCACGACGACGCGCTGGCCCGGCTCAAGGAGCGGCTCACCGAGCCTGGCGTGGTCATACACGCCTACGACCCAAGCCGGCCACTGTACCTTATGACCGACTGGTCCGGGGTTGGCATCTCTGCCATATTGGGGCAGAAGGACGACGAGGATCGCGACGTCATCATCGCAGCCACCAGCCGCTCCCTCTCCCGGTCGGAAGTGCGCTACAGCAGCTTCTATGGGGAAGCCCTTGCGGCCGTGTACGGCGTGAGATCTTTCCGACACTACCTCCACGGCGTCAAGTTCACCTTGATCACCGACCACAAGCCGCTAACATGGCTGCGCTCCTCGCAATCCCTGACCGGCATGCACCTACGATGGCAGGTTTCCCTGCAGGAGTTCGAGTACGACATCGTGCACAGGGCCGGGAGCAGCCACACCAACGCTGACGTGCTGTCTCGATACCCGAGAAAGTCGTCCGTGGACCCCACCGGCGCCAGTCTGGACCCCACTGAGGAGGAAGCCGCACTACCGACAGCAGGTGCTTTCGCCTGCCTCTGCGCGCGACACCCGCGCGTCCTAGAGGAGAGCACGCAGGACGTCGCCCCCATAGCATCGTGGCAATACGAGAGCCATGTGGGCGGGCTGCCAGACGACCCCTGCACAGGCCATGACCTGGTCAGCCACCACCTGGGGGAGCATTGGGCCATGCACATTGACGCCGAGGACCACGACGCCCGCGACGACAACGCGACGACGCTCTGGGAAGAGGCGTGCGGTTGGGTGGAGGCATACCTAAGCAACAGAAGGCACACCCCCATTACTCGCACTCCTACAAGTATTCTCTTAAGTTTTCTTAAGTTTGCTTAACTTTTCTTAAGTTTTCTTATCTTTTCTTAACTTTTTGCGTATAAACCCCCACAAGCCTCCATACGTATAAATTGTAGCGTTGCAGTTAGCTATTGGCCGATGGAGTTATACGTCGGTGATATAAGTAAAACTTAAGAAAACTTAAGAAAAATGACACCCAATGACACTTAAGAAAAATGACCGATGACACCCACCCCCACCCTATGACACTTAAGCAAAATGACCGATGACACACACCCCACCCTATGACACTTAACAAAATGACCGGTGGCACCCACCCACCCTATGACACTTAAGCAAAATGACCACATTGAGCACACCCCCCACCCTATCACACTTGAGACAAATGACCGATGACACCCACCCTATGACATAAGCAAATGACCGGTGACACACCCCACCCTATGACACTTAAGCAAAATGACCGGTGACACCCACCCCACCCTCTATGACACTTAAGCAAAATGACCGATGACACACACCCCACCTATGATGACACTTAAGACAAATGACCGATGACACCCACCCCACTATGAGTACTTAAGACAAATGACCGATGACACACACCCCACCCTATGACACTTAAGACAAATGACCGATGACACCCACCCCACCCTATCACACTTAAGACAAATGACCGATGACACACACCCCACCCTATGACACTTAAGACAAATGGCCCAGTGACACCTTTACCCTATCACACTTAAGACAAATGACCGATGACACCCCACCCTATGACACTTAAGACAAATGACCGGTGACACACACCCCACCCTATGGCACTTAAGACAAATGACAGATGTCACATCCCCTACCCTATGACCAAGTGTAAACATACATACATACGTCGTAATGCGATTGGCTCAAACTAACAATGAACAACATATCCAAACTAATGTGCATGAAGCCTGCCACACGCACGATCACCTAACAAGCAACGGATAAGGTTAGCAAGCTAAGCAACCATACAGTCTTCGAAAGCTGCTCCATGTCCTGCATCCATCTCCTGCAAACAAGTCAAGCAAACAATTAGTAAGCGCGCAATCATGTGACCCTCAAGCACCCCTCAAATCACTGCCCACGACAAAGCTGTCACGGGCAGCGACTGTGGGCCGTGTCAGGGGGCATAAGGTGAGGCGTGTGACCCCCAAACACCCCTCAGATCACTGCCCACGGCACAGCCGTCACGGTCAGTGATTGTGGGCCGTGTCGGGGGGCATAAGGTGAGACGTGTGGCCTCCAAGCACCCTTCAAATCACTGCCCACGACACAGGTGTCACGGGCAGTGATTGTGGGCCATGTGGGGGGGGCATAAGGTGAGGCATGTGACCCCCAAGCACCCCTCAGATCACTGCCCATGACAAAGCCGTCACGACTAGTGATTGTGGGCCATGTGGGGGAGCATAAGGTGAGGCGGGTGACCCCCAAGCACCCCTCAAATCATTGCCCACGACAAACCGGACTAAGCCGTTACGGGCGGTGATTGTGGGCCGTGTGGGGGGGCATGAGGTGAGGCGGGTAACCCCCAAGCACCCCTCAGATCACTGCCCACGGCACGGCCGTCACGGTCGGTGATTGTGGGCCTTGTCAGGGGGGCATAAGGTGAGGCGTGTGACCTCCAAGCACCCCTCAGATCATCGCCCACGACACAGGTGTCACGGGCAGTGATTGTGGGCCTTGTCGGGGGGCATAAGGTGAGACGTGTGACCTCCAAGCACCCCTCAGAACACTGCCCACGACACAGGTGTCACGGGCAGTGAT